>JAVYIG010001364.1:0-267500 GCA_035222895.1 Strongylocentrotus droebachiensis
AGAGAGAGGGAGAGAGAGAGAGAGAGTGTGTGTGTGTTCGGGGGGGGGGGGGGGGAGAGACAACAGAACATTACACACGTATGAAGCTGTTTGTTGGATGGTGTAATTCACTCAAGGGGAGGTCTTTATTCATACTTTACGTAGCACCATCGCACGAGTTACTATATAGAATAAAAATAAAAACACAACCACCACTTAAATGCACAAAATGTTTAAAAACAAGAAAATCCATATAATACACACTACACATTACCTCTCTAGATAATTTTACATGTCAACCTTTTTTCAAAGTTATGATACATTTACATGCCAAATGGGAATTGCATATTTTATATAACATCCCTGTTTCTAAGGTACAAACGTAAGAAATATCATAGTTTATACATTGACTTCGAAATGGTTATAATCATTTCTCTATAACGGAATAGTTTTTAAACCGTTGCCTAAAGATAATGTGAGAGTATGCCAGTGTATGTGACGGCTTCGATACCACTGAGTTATATCAAAATTGAGGATAAAGATATCTGTATGATACAACATTGGCTTTGGACCTAGCTCTCGTTTTAAAAATGAAAAAAATTTAGAAGAAATTTCGTGTTTAATATGGTAGATAAATACTTAAATATTCACGTGAGTCCTCGAGTAAAACAAGCTGTCGCGACATCATATATTATGGGTATATGGTGACTTTACGACGATGACCAACATAAGATGTTGGTTAGCAATGCCAATGCTTGTCAATGAGGAAAGTTATATGAACTTGAAAAGGATAACACATCCATTCATATAGGTGAAATATATGTAATATCTTCCAGTAAGTATTCTAACGTGATGCATTGAATGTTGTTGACAATAGTTTGTTGCAAGACATGAAAAACAAGATATTTTGCGTTCTATTGTACGACAGGAATATCCTGATATTTGGTGAAGGTTGCATTACCAGATTCTTGTAGAGATTAATACCAACCACAAAATAATAATATCAATAATGAATCATTAGGAATTAAACACATGGAGTGTTGCACAGTAAATTTTCAAAAAGTAATCGGTCCTAAATGAGCAATGTTGCTAGCATACCCAAAGAATACAGGCAAAGAAATTTACAAAACCGGACATATATTTAGATTATACAATAGGAAATGTAACCGTTTTTACGGCTGAGCCGCAACATGGACTTTGTAACAAACTTTTAAGTGATTATACGAAACACGTCAAATTTTGTTTACTTCTGCGAAAAGACTATTGATGTATAACCAAGGAAACAAAATGAATAGCGATCTAAACAAGAAGTTTCATGCTATTAACATATGTTTATACCTCTCTGACATTCTAAAGAAGACAATATGACAATGATGATAATTAACATCAGGATTTGAAAGATAAAAGTGTAGTATACCCATACCTACATGCTACTTTGAATAAATTCTTTAAGATACATCGATCTATTTTTATGTCTTCAGTATTCTTATATACTACGCAGTACAGGTCCCGAATCCAGCCTGTTGAGTACAAAATACATCAAACATGTCCACCAGGGATGCACACTCTCACACAAGCACCACGCACGCACACATACCCACGCACACAAATGCACCCACAGTACCATACTTATAATACATCGTTTAAATATATATGTATAATCAAAAGGTTTAAACCTCCAAGAGAAATCTGCTGCTACCTTTGGTAAGCTAAAATCCCTATAAAATCTGCCAAACAATTGAAATGATTACTCGAAATAACTTGTCGTCTAGTTTGCGCTTGCATTTTATCGTAGCTGTTCAAACAAACTTCTCACCCCACACTCTCGGGGAAAATTGACATGAAATGATAGTTCGATCTCATTCATAAAATCTTTTTTTCCTGTCTCATTTTGAGCGAATCCGTTGTTCTTTATCTCATAAAAGATAGTCTACTTCCATTCATTTTTGTAAAGCCCTTTTAAACTTGTTCTTTACTGTTGCATGGACCTGCTTTGTTAAATCAAAATCTACATAAGGCTATCAACTTATTTGATTAAAATAACTATTTATAGATAGCTTTCCAAACTGAAAATCATTCAAAGTCTAAACTAAAGTCATTAAAATACCGATAACCCAGTAAAACAAAATGACATTCGCGTAATGGTGATTACGATGTGTACAAACATTTCGACAAAAGCATTTTTAGAGTAATCAATATTCTCCCACATATTTCCAACACACTAAAATGAAATATATGTACCAAATAGCTGGATATATCTACATTTCTATATGTTTATGCATGATGTGTTTTAACAAACGAACATTTGTATCCCTCTTATTTTTATTATGATAATGGAACCAAGGACTAAAACAAACTTAACATACCACGTTCTCTTTAGCAACAAATCAAAAAGTAATTACAATAAATATAAATACAGATTCTTTAAAAAATTGTATTTATGATGATAACATTTTACACGTATCCTATATAGAAATAAGACTGGGGGATAGTGTTCTACACTATGAAAAGGTTAACATGATACTAGTGATTATTTTGTTACGATTGGGTATTGGTAACAGAATGCAACGTCATTCTCAAAGCTTATCTACGTTTTCATAGAACATGTAGAGAATGCATCATTATCCATTACCTCTCTTCAGTTTGCAATAGGTTTGAAATCTGCTAACACCATCTACATAGTTTTTAAGAACTTATATTATATATATTCAGATTGGTAAATACAGATGGTAGAGTAATAATTGTTCAAGATATATAATACAACTTTTATGATAACGACAATACTATGACAAATATATATATATATATGATATGCTATGATAAATTATTAGATAATATTCAGAGATATATATTGAATATAAAAAACATCGTATAAATTGGTAATATGTATTGTAACACGTAAAGGGAAGATCTCAGGTTTAATATCACACAATTACATCACCAAACTCGCAAAATGTACATCTAAATATACCATGTAATATTCAAGTAGTAGCAGTCACAATTACGTCTAATGTCGTATCATATCAAACTATTATCATATTAAATATTATTGATCAATATATCCATCGAAATAAGTTTTGAATAGAATGGTATTTGACCCGTCATCATGGTCATGGGAAACATGTCAACCGATCAATGGAAATCTAGAAATTGACCATTTCGGAGATGTACACATGACGCAACAAACTCACATCTTGTAAACATGAAGAAGAAGCCCCTCCTGTGCATTTCAAATTAATCACTGTCAAAGTTATTGAGATGCTTCATAACAAAAATTTTGTTTTCCGTCCTAAAACAGTACTTTCCCCTTTATAAATAATTAGGTAATGATGACATATCTTTCACGAACCCGTATTCAGCGTTCGTCTCCATGGGTTTTACAGTTTTTGTACAAAAGACCTCTTTCTACCCATGCGCATTCAGCTGTATCACTGAATTGGATTCCTCTTAGAACAAACACGCTTAACTGAAATCCATGTCAAAACTCTCTTTTTTAATAAACATGCTAAAATTTAGTTCAGGTGAACAAACAGTCGTATCGATATATACAAACATATAGACCCTGATTTATAAGTGAATAATAAGTGATGTCATTTGTCGATATATACAAATGTTAGAGGGAAACCCCGAAGAATGTTTCATACCCTACAAGCAAGTGTTAGTGTAGCTCTGAGCTCTCGCGATAACTTGGCATGGATTATAAGAAACGAGTTCTATGACGCTTCCGAAATTGTCTGACAATTTCGGTTTCGAAGTCGATACATATTCCTAAGACGTGTACTGTAGCTTTTAACAGACCAAAGAGTTTGGGATGGACTGTCGAAAGAATGAAAAAGCTAATCAGTATTTTAGTATTAAAGACTTTGCAGGTTTAACCATTATTGTATATCCTCTTATTTTACATCCATTTTGAGGCCTGGAAAATACAAATTGGATATTAAATCACGTACATTGCGGTCACGTCTAGCAGACTGCTAATGCGTGCTACGATTTATCGAGTTCGTTCCAAGCTTATATAGTACTGTGCAACTTCTACAAAACCCTTTCCCCCTCTACAGTATAACCTACTATCTATAAATGTACAAAGCCGACATCAAACGATACAAGAGTTGATAAAAGACTGTATATAAACATAGATGGATTTGTATAAAAAGAGAACATGATGTCATACGAAGAAGAAAAAGAAAATGTACAACCAGAGGGAGAAATTACTCTTCATTGTCATGATTATGAGAAAGCTAGTCATTTCTGTATATACATGTATGATGGAGATGATAAGAGCGATGGACTATTGTACTCATTTGAATTGAATAGAACTTCTATTACAGTTACGAATGAAAATGATATAGAGCCTTTTCTCGTCTTAATACTTCATATTGTACGAAGTTCTATAGAATGTATAAAGAATATATACAGAAAGTGTGACGCCATACTGGCCAAGATGGCAAGGTTGCTGGTTCCAAGCAATTTGTTCGCGTGATGATCACACCAGCGCCAAACGATCAATTTACCCTGCCTCAGCCCATTGGTTGAATAATTTTGCGGTAAACCTTATGCGCATGCTCTGTTGTTTAGAATCAGTAACCTGGGCGACGAGCGATTATGACGTTAGCACTTCGGTACTCTATTCACCTCTAAAAAAGGGGTCAACCCATTAACAAGGAAAACACTAAAATATACATCACTAAAGTAATGTTTATATATAAAGTTAGTATTGCATTAATACGCGTTGAGGATACTAACGGTGAAGTATCACACGATTATTGCTCTAGATGTTCCATTTTCAAAATCAATGAAAATAACACGATTGCGGCATAATAAAACCCAATTTTAAAAGGTTTGGATCATAATAACATTTTAAAAATCAGTTTTTCGATGTCGCAAATGCACATTAAGCACGTATTCGCCATTTTAAACTGTTTCTATTTCTACTCATATAATTAAGATTCAGCAAATGATATAGACAATATGACCATGCTGATCTACATTATCATTGTTTAATGTTGATTTGTGTACGGCTTTCATGATCATGACTACCATGTAAATGTATCCACCACCTTCAGTTGTTTTTATTCTTATTTTAGCGAAGTTTAGCAAAAGATTTGGACACAATCTTTACACTCATCCCAACCGAGAACTAAAAACGAGTTATTTTGCTAAGAAGTCAAAGCTCGCCTTACCCGAATGAGTTCAGTTGGTTTTTGTCTTTGCACCAAAGAATATTAGCAATAAAATATTTAAAATGTATATACAAATTATGAGTTTTCAACCCACAGAACAATTACATACACTATTGTTCAGTAGCTAACTAGGGAGAAATTAGGCGGAAGAGGTGGGGGTATAAAATGAAAGCCATGCCCCTATATACTCCCACTGTTCGAACCTCGATAATTACCACAGGGGCAGTCCTACAACTCCGAAGCCGCGGAATCACTTTACGGAGCCCGATCAAAATGGCCTTTATCACTTGACTTTGCTAAATAGCCTCCACCGCTACCCCCCCCCCTTATTTTCTAATCAACGGGAAAAAGATCGACCTGTCTGTCTACATTCCCGTTTTTATCGGCCCTGTACACGATATAGCGAAGTCAAATCAAAACAAAAGGACGAGTTAAGACATTTAAGTAATGTAATAAGCCTTCAGACATCCGTTTCCTTGGCAGAATGTCCGTTAATTCTGTTTGGGCTGGTCGTGGTGTTAAGTGGCGGCCATGTTGGGTCAGAGTTCAACTGCTGAATGAGGATCTCGTGTTTTACCACCTTCTTTCCTTTGCGCCATTGACGGCATGTGGCATGGTTCTGGACGAAGCGAGTATCAGCCAGGAAATTCTGTGTTCAAACGAGAAAAAGATGGGATTAGTATTAAATCGGGCACAATACAATAACATGTGCACTTAATACATTCATGTATAATTCGGTAATTAGGGGGCGAGTCAGCGTCCTTAACAAATCTTTTTAACTAAAAGAACTTTGTGAAAAGGAGCGATATTACCTGGGAGAAGAAATGTAAGGCGGTAAAGAGAAAAGGAAAGGGAGGGGGAGGAAGAGCAAGGGAAAGGGAGGGGTAGAGAGAGAGGGAGAGGGAGGGGGGGGGGGGGGGGGGAGTTATTGGGAATGGTTGCCATGGATTAAGAAGTATAATCTCCAGTTTCCAATTGCCGACAAATATCCTTAACAGATATTGTTCATAACATTTCATCGAAACTTCATGTCTTTATTTCTTCCCTGATCTTTTCTTGATGTAGCTTCATAATTGAAACTGACTCCTGTTTTTATGGGTCAATGAAATTCCTTGATTTTCTCTGACTTGATTGATACTTCCCCGATTCCCTGACTTTGCCCCGACTGTAAAACATGAGAAAAAGCAACATTGAGGTCTTCTCTGATTTCCCACACAGTTTGGAACGTTGCACAACCCACCCATATACACTTAGTATACTGATACTACCCTTCTTCTTTGGTTATGACAAAATAATAATAATATTAAGAAGAAGAAAAGATGCAGTGTTATGTTACCTCAATGAGCACAGCTGCTAAGAAATGGGCCAATACCAGAGCAATGATGATACATCTAAACAGCCAGGGGATTTCTTTTAGCTGCAGAAATAAAGGAAAAGAACAAAAAGTTGTGTCAATATATCGAATTTATATGTCATGCTTTTAAGTGGCTTAAAAAAGGTTGTCGCATTTGAAAAGGGTATTAATTATGTCCTTTGGAAGGGTTTAAATCTGAGATTGTGATTATTCTGCACTGTTTACATTAATATTTTCCTATCACGAAAAGACTTTTTTTTTTTAATCGTTCAAAATACAGTGCATTTCAACGTGTGTGTGAGTTTCGGTAGGATTTATTCAATTAGTTTTAATTGTGATGATTATAACGAACTCTTGATGTACAGCTTTCTTACATCATATACAAAACTTCTGAACAGTTTCTACAGTAATGCGACAGGGTGACCAACACTCAACATCACCTTTCCATGAAACCAAAACACCTAAGTAATTTCATAGTTTTATTTGAAACTCATATTATGAATATATTGTGGCGACGTGAAAGCCCTAACATTCAGAGCTAGATATGTTTTGATGACTGATACACTTTAAAGGGGGTGTAGCATGTCGAATACTGGTTAACACCATCTACGATTTTTTTTGGACAACTGCACGTAAACGAATGGACTTGATTAACGTTCAGCCTGCGCTAGCGTTCGCGAAACAGACCAAAGTTCTCCTCACACTTCGATTTCGCGTATGTTGCACGCACGTGAATACTGCGGTCGCGTTGTCTGTAGTCGTATTATACCCGATTGGCCCCGAGTCTAGGCCACGGGAAAGACACGCAGTCTCGTCATGCTACACCCCCTTTAAAACTAACGACTAGCGAGAAGCGTCAGAACTTTGTGAAGTTATCTCTTACCAGGAAGTAACTATACATTTTAGGGATCGGCCAAAGGACGAGGAAGAGAGAGAATCCACATAGTATCACCAGACTCGCAGAGTACAGATCTGTCGAAGAAAAATGAAAAATAGTTTAGAAATATTGCAATCATAACAGGGGGGGGGGGGGCGCTCATCAACATGTGTCCTTCGACAACTGTCAGCGCTGACTAAATTTGACCAATCAGAGGCCTGGAAAGTAGCCGGTGAAAACCACCGACTAATTGTTTCATGAAACGCCCCCTTAATCGTGAATAGTTTAGGCTATATCCAGTTTGGTATATGGATGTCGCTTTTTAAATAATAACAATTGTTTCTTTTAAACACTTTACGACTTACAACTGACGAAAACCCGGCCCTCCCCCTGGATCCACTGACCCCTATCACTAGATTCAATAACTATTCTAACCAATAAAGTGCATACTCTCCACTCCCTGGGGACCATTTTGTCGTCGCCTATTTTTATGGGCGCGCACAGGTGAATCCAATCACAATGACGTTCGCATTGTATCGGATGCCCATTTTACACCTGGATATAGAGGGGAAATGTATGTAGATGAAATGCATGTGTCTATGACATTGGTACAGAGCCGCGATTCGAACCCAAGACCATTGCTTTCCCAGTCAAGTGATTAAACCACTGTACTTCAACACTTCTACTCTTCATCTCAGTAACATTATGTGATTTGCCTAGGAGTCTATGTTTCTCTTCACATTCTGTAAAAGCGCAATGGTACTTTTGTTTTTAACGCTCCTAGATGATCAATATTATTGTTATTATTATCACTACTTTAATTGCTTTCATGATTGTTATCATCATCATTATTTATTATTATTAATCATTATTATTATTATTATTATTATTATCATTATTATCATCATCATTATAATTATTATTATCATTTTTATTATTATTATCATTATTATATTATTATCATTATCATTATTATTATTATCATTTTTATTATTATTATCATTAATGTTTTAGTATCATTATCATTATTATTATTATCATTATTACTATTATCAGTATAATTATTATCGTTGTTATTACTATATTCAGTGTGGTAAATGGTTGAAATATGTGCTTACAGTTGGTGTATATTGGCTTCCTGTAAGGAGGTCCCTTGGAGAAGATGAAAGCTACGACGATGTATTGAAAGTTTGAAACGAAGAATAACGTGGTTGCTTCGTAGGAGAGAGTATACACAATTCCAGCGTCCTCAGACTTCACATACGGCTCAAACCTGAGTGATAAAAAGTATGAAAGAAATATTTAAAATGTGACAATTTATTTTTCATGGAACCATGTTGATTATTTTAGTACATAATTGATTGGAGAGTTCTTCATTCGTGATATCACAAATGCATCACAATTGAGTTGCCAATATATTCCCCAAATCATGATCATTTATGTTCTTTTCTCGAGTTTTCTCCACGAATTCTAAAGAATATGTTACTCTAGTATTAAATAATTCCGCCCAAGCCAACGTATCCCCAAAACACGTTTAATTCCCCTAAGAAGTTGTTTCAATGCGTTTGAATCCCATGAACTTTCTACCTACACTGTAACAACAAATTAGGTATTAATTGCCCACAGAGAGGGTAATAATGTATCCGACTGCAGAATATCGGACCATTTTATCCTCCACCTGAGTAATGTTTTGCCCAAACACGATCACCTTTTACTACATTTTGAGTGAAAACGTTCATCTTGAGCCAGAAATTGCGTCACATTTGATGGGGAACATGATAACCCTAATTTCAGACAATCATTCTCTTTAAAACCAAACATTTTTACAGCATAGGGCGATTGTGAAACCCATTATATCTAACCATGGTAGTTCCCGACCATTGAATACGATATTTACGAAAATCTATTTAAGCAACTGACACTGCGCATAGGAAAGAAATGCAAGACTTCTTTTGAACGATTGGAAGTGTTAATTGATGTTTTGATTTAAGCTGTTTGACAAAAAACAAAAAACAAACAAGCAGTTGGCTACGTCAATGAATCTGTTGAGATAATTGTTTTTATTATTGTTATTGTTATTTTGATCGCAAGAAATAAAGTTCCCCCTGTATGGGGTACAAGAAATTGGGTGGTATTCTCGAAAGCGGACTAACTGTAGTCCATGGTTCAATCCACCGATTAAGTATGGAATGCCAAGTGTCCATATGAATATGTTTTTGAATAACTTAATCTGTCTCTAAATTAAAATAAAATGTAAAAACGTAATTAATAAACAACAATATAAAAATGATATAATTATGTTATCATGGTAATCTAGGGACATATTAAATTATTAAAAAATATATTCATATGGACACTTGGCAATCCATACTTAGTCGGTGAATTAAACCATGGAATAAAGTTAGTGCGCTTTTGAGAATACCACCCATTGTCTTACCATGGTTGTTGTTTAAGGACGAAGTAGGCGATGATTTGAACCATGAACTGGAGGAAGATGTGTATGAAGACGGAAAAGAGCATGGCTGGATCGGTCAGACTGTTTAGCGGTTTCTTGGTTGAAATCTTGGTATAGGCTCTGTTTCTGGCAACTATGTGGACACGAAAAGAGAAGGTATGGGTAAACATAAAATTCAAAGTTTCTGACAGGGGGAAAAAACCCAACCCCCAGATTATTGTGGACTCAAATTCGAAATGTCTGATTGAAGAAAAAAAATCCAACAGAAGCTATAGCGATCAAAAGATTTATAAATTGATGACATGGGTTAAGCTTATTATCAATTATTATGTATGCCATTTTAAGAGTGATTATTCCAAAACTTTGACTTTTCTACGTTAATAAGACCAATGATAATTCGGTGTCAATTTCGCAAAGTGCTAACTACGAACTGGTCTATAACTAAAGAACATCCACATTCTTATACGTAATATTGGAGAATCAACAAAACTTATCAAAAGTATTGTTTAAAAAAGAAGAAGACTTACTCAAGATAGCAACGACTGCAGTAATACCGATATCCCAGTACATGAACATGGCATCGCTTGGAAATAACTCAATCTGTCAAAAAGGCAAATTAAGAGAAACAAAGGAAACAAAAATAAATGAATAACATATCTATATTTGAGTGTCACACAGTCGACCGACACAAGTCCACGAAGCACACAAACTGACCACCGCAAGTGCGATAATTCAATGACATGTAAAGTTTTGAGCTATTCAAGTTTACTTAGGCCTTTCTCAACTTACTTTGAATTAACTATAGAACTGTATCTTCTATTCAATTCTTGTAACATCATCTGATGTATCCTTGTAATTATGTTGAATATCATGTCCGCATTTTAATGAAAAATATACATCTAGAATCAGGTGAAAAATTTGGTTTATTTGCTTTTCTATTTTGTCTTGAATCGGATTCGTACGTGTATGCCCACAAATACATTGTATTTTTCAAATCGGCGCGAGGAGTGTCTATGTTGAAAGAAATAGCACATTACAACTCTTAAGTATAATGATAATAATATTGGAATGTATACCGAATTGAGTATGATGATAGTAGCGAATTGGATCATGCTATAAAGAGCCATGTATTTGAACACACCGAATGACGTCACCAGTGCTGCTCGTCCCTCTCTTCGTTGAAATGAATGAAAGAAAGAAAATATCGTCAGTTAAAATAAATGTAAAAAAATGAAACATCTTAATGAAGTGACACAGGGGTAGCTGTACTAAAGCAAGTGTAATAATAGCACTTGTTGGCGCTAGAGCATTCCATGGGATGGATACGTGCGCAATATAAATGTAGTTGATATTTTTATAATTATTATTGATATTATTATCATAATTAATATCATCATTATACAGGTAATCATGTAGTGGTTGTTCGTTTGGTTTCGAACCCGGGTCGCCGGATTACGAGACCAGTGCTCTACCGACTGAGCTATCGCGCCTCCTCATGACTATCGCATGTAGATATGAACTTACTTGATGAGAGTCGTGATGCATTTGATGTTTTGTTCGGAGGAGGTGAAAGGGGAGGCAACAGAGGCCTCAGCCTCGGACAGGGATACCCCAGCGTGGGCGGTCTTCAGGGCTCCACAATCATTGGCACCGTCTCCACACATACCCACGTAATACCTGCCAGAATAGTTCGATAACATAAGCTTAATTAACAGCGATTAGGAAGAGAACACATATTTGCATAACCATTTCCTTGGTATCCAGTTTTGATAATGACACGATGGTAAAGACTATCGAAATATCAAGCTAAGGACATTTTAGTAGCCTTCTCCATCACGTTTTAAAATGTACAATTATTACCATGATGTAATTTGACCCTGATTTCTGTGAGATATACAATATGGTACTGCCCTTGAAATGATCGTACGAAAGTCTGCGATCGTATTATATACTATTTACAATAAAAATGTATAGCGAAATGTCAAATATCCGATAGAGCTGTTATGCAAAATTATACTTGTTTATAATTAATGATTTGGGAAGAAAAAATTACCGATTCCTTAGTTAGATAGTTGACTCACAAATGCAAGCCGAGGGGCACAGGGACACATAGTCCCATCATGACAATTCAATACATACATTTTCTCCAGACTACACCTTCGTACAACTCACGATTTAACAAAAAAGACATTTAAGAATACGTTTGCTTATTAGCAGGGAAATCCGTCACTGATCGTATTCCGTTTTCTGTTTTACTTACTCCAAATCCTGTAACTGCTCTACCAGTTGGGCCTTCTGATCAGGGGACATCCTCGCAAATACTGTTCCTTTAGCAGCAATCTGACAATGAATTAGGAAACACAAGTCGTGCAGCTCCATGTTTTCACCGGTGGTGTTATAGAGTACGCAATATAATGAACCAATTGCATGTATTTTCACTGCAGCGATTATTGTCTGCTGTTTTAAGCAATTGCGAATTATTCTTTGATTTCACTACGACCTTTTATTTTTAACCTTATGATACATTCAACCAAATGGATCTCAAAGTACCAAAGTAAAATCATGATTTGGGAATATGATAAGCTTTCCAGATGTGGAAAGGCCCGGATCAGCCACAAAATGGGACTGATATAATAGTTGCGTTATAAAGCAGAGAGAACATTTTTTTAAATAACATCATCAGGAAAGAATGTTAGTCATTTTTCTTGAGGATTTTTTGGAGAGGAAGGGGCTTTCATGCCGGATTCGCTCCATTGCCTTATCTCCATGGTTACCTTTGGAACCAGATGAGGCACATGCTCCATGAGTACGGCGAAGGTCTTCCCGTCGAGCGCCAGATGATAGTTGCTGCTCAGGACCTCGTTACTGATCTCTTCTCCTTCCTCTATCGTCAACGCGACATCGTCTTCCTCAACCTAGTAAGAAATGAACGACAAGGTAATATTGCATGGAACCTTTACACCAACATGAGGACCGGGTGCTATACCAGGGGCCCGTTTCACAAAACTTGTCATCAGTGACAAGTGACAGACCTTATTATAAGCTACTGAAATCCTTGCTTCTAATTGGTTATCAGCAGATTTGTCACTGATTTTGGTCATTTGTCATTGAAAAAAGGCTTTGTGAAACGGGTCACTGGAAGATGAGGAAGGTTGCAGTATTTGATTTTGATTATGTTACATACGAGTTGTAAATATGTCAATGGTCTTAAAGGTATTAAACAATTATAAGTATTCATAATGTGATAGATATGACTGTGTGTGTAATTAGTCGTGTTTTTACAGTCGTGTATCTCAGATATGATTAATTACCTCACTACCTGAAAGAAGTGACTCAGTTTCGAACCGGGGTCGCCTGAGCCAGTTTGTAGGCGAAGACAGAGAGCTGACGTAGTGAACGTACCGCTGGACCATAGATATAAAGATTTGTATTTTTCTTTTAAAGTTTGTTTGGTTCAAAACAATAAGTGACTTTAAAGCCTACTATAACTTGAACAGACTCGAGGAAATCATGATTCTATCTTACATTATCGTAGTACAGCTTTTTAGCATATTGTGCTCTGAAAACAACAGTATCTGATGATGTCGAACAGGCTTAACTTTCTTGTATATTTTCAAGGTTATGTTTGTTTGTTTGTTTGTTTGTATTATTAATTCTTTACCCCCATCAAATCGCTTACCTGTCCATTCATCTTATGATGCATGGGTGTGGACGTTCTACTGGTATCACTTGGCTTCTGCACTGGTTTCCACGAGATCAGGGGCCCTTGATCTCCTTCAGGGGGCGTGGCTACTACTTCCACCACTTGCTGTGATTGGCCAATCATCCCACAAGCACGTGCCACGTGGATAGCTGTAAGCTTGTTGTCACCTAACATATTTAAGATGATTAGAAGGGCGTGAACTATACTTTGTTCATGGTTATGGTGCATAATTAACCCGTTGACTACTGAATTGTATAGGTCCCATAAGCTTAACACAGGGACCACCAGGTTCCAGTAAGCAAAGGGTTAAGGTCGACTTTCGACGAAATTCTTTCAATCAACGACACTTTGTTCTAACTAATCTTTCAAATGTCTTCACTAAAATACCAAATGATTAATGCACTAAAGGGCTGTCCAAAAATAATTTTGTGATAAACAAATCTCTAGAATGACTGAAAATCGTATGAGTAATGCTAAGTTAATGGATTGCACATTTTGTTAGACCGAATATCCCACGATCATATATTCCTTTGACATTGAGAAGTCATGGATATGTGTATGTTTTACAGGTAGTAAATGTTGCTCTGATTGTTTGTTTTGTTCCTTTAAGTAAGAATGCAACTTTGAATTGTTCTGTAACATTTTAAATTGAACACTTCAGATGAGCCTACTATCTTACTTTTTATTTTGTATCGTTTCGGTCATTTTTTTTTCTCTCCAGGAACACAACATCAAGTAAAACATACATAGACAATGAAAGCATGCAAATATGATGATAACATTGAAACAATATTTTTAAACAGGAAAACAAGAACGTCAACCAATGCCTGGGCATTTTGTCTTTAGGCATTTCTATAACGCACTTAACAATAAAAAATAAGTAGATTTTCTTCTAATCTTCAACATAACTGTTTATGTACGAGAAGAGAATGACGTTTACAACTACTTCAGTTTACTACGTAATTTTTTTTTAAATATTGAACTTTCATAACTCTAGGATGTATTACTTACCTGTTACCATGACAGTTCTGATCCTAGCATCTCTGAGTTGAGCAATCACTGGACTAGTCTCTGGTTTGATGGTGTTCTGCAAGATCAGAAGTCCTAGCATTTGAAGATCCATTTCCACCTCTTCTCTGAAATGGAAGAAGCCACAAGCAAATAAAGTAGGAACGTTTCAGCAGGAAATAATAATTATGTAATAATTAAATAATAATCATAACAAATGTCTCTATAAGCGTTTATCAAATATACTATTACCCGGTCATTGGATTCAATACTTGCTCGCACACACTGTGTGCACAATGTTCACTCCATGAGGAGCATTCCAGCCAGGCGTTGCTAAATCAAATGCATACGTGGAATTGGTGAGACCACGAGATCAATTTTTTACTACTCCTATGATTACGATTGTAGAGAACCCTCTTAGGGCAATGATTCATGTTGTTTTGGGGGTCAATAATTACAAAACATACGCAAGCAGAGAAGGAAAATTTGAAATTTCACAGATTTTGTCCATTTTGTTTGCTAACGCAGTGTTTGACACCAGAGTTCTTCAAGGAAAATCAGGATCGAAGCCTTCTGATCAGCCATGATTCTATAATTTCTGGACACTACGAGAAACGGAAATACGAACATCTTACCTTCCTAAGCTAAGTAGGTTCGAATGAGCCTAACATTAATAGACCATTTTCGTAATGTAATCAAATTTAACTTGAATCCATGTTAAAAATGTTGTCATTAATTGTTGCTAGGAAGGACATACAGTTTGGCTTGTCCTACCTAGCAATTTGATTCAATTACGAAAATGACCTATTGACAACTAAAAAAGTCATATGACAGGTGTGTCCTGCCACCAATGATATAATTTTGCTTACCTGTCAATTTTCTCAACATTTTCATAAGAGAATGAGGCGTGTAGAGGCTTCCAAGCCATGGCTAACACACGGAGCCCGTTCTGTGTGTGCTCTTTTAAGATCTCATGAAACTCCATGGGTACTGAAATGTCACAAATAAATAAAATGTATTTTTTTTAATCCAAAGAGGAAAACTTGAGTGTATAATGATTTCCAGGCACCCATTATCTAATTGAGGTAATTAAATCTGCAACATCGTACCCTAAATTGATGTAGTGATTCTTTTTTTCAATCGTTTTTTTTATTTTTGGAAAAGATGTCTCGCTTTTTATTCTGGTTGGTTTGCAAAGTTTAATATTAAAAGTACTCTGTTCACATAATAGCCACTGCCAACAGAACAACAACACCAGCACCAACACCAGCGTCAGCATTGGGGCAAAGTGGTAACGGTCGAATGGACGTTGCAAACCCTATGGTATTCGATGTAAGATAAATAATTTCAACACCAACATATAACACCTTCCGAATTACCAACAACAGTAAGGAAAAAAAGAAGTAAAAAAAAAAAGAACGCTACACACAATACCCACGAATCAGTTGCTTTAGATCATGGTAATTATGGCAATGGTCCCGGGAGCCCCTTTGACACACACCTCATTGTACTGTTTGGTGTCTTTTGTCAGTGTAACTACGATGAGACTGACAACAGACCGGACACCACCGCTACCAACAACAACAAATTCTCAAACAAGTAAATTGCACCTAATGTTCAGAAATCGATCGGTAATGCCTGGATTACATTTGCCCCGGGCGCCGTACGATAAATTAGTGTACAATTTTTCGTGCGATTTTGGGGGCATCGTAGGAGGCTACGGGCTACGATGTTTGTGTTTACATTATCTACGAGCATCGTGCCATTTCTTGTATTGGCTCTCGGGGGCAGGCCGGGGGAAATCCGTACAGAGGCTGCTCGGAGATTGTACGGATATCGTGCAATTCCAATGCAGTATCCGAGTTGTCTCCGCAGCCTTCGCACGGAAATCGTACGGAGCCCGTGCAGGTTCCGTGCAAAGGTTGCGCGGACAAGTCGCGGTGACCGTGCAACCACCGTGCCGTTTTTAAGCGAATTTTTGCCTCCACTGATGTTCACCGAAAAGTCGTGCGTTTGCTGCACGATCAGCGTGAGGCCTCCACGCAATGCCCGTGTGGGGATTGTGAATTGCCACCTACGACATGTCTACGGCCTACGGGCTTACGATTTTTCAAATTTGTTTAACTCCCCGCGATACAAAATCGTAGTCGCCGCGGAGCCCGTGAATCCGTCCGAAAATCTAACGGCCGCCTCATGCCTCCCCACGGAGGCCGCACGGAAAAAGGGATACGGGCAGGATACGGGCCCCGTAGACTAATCCCAGGCGAAATGTAATCCAGGCATTAAGAGACATTTTGGAGTCAGTTTTTCGGTGTGTCGGACTTAGGTATAGCACTGTCTTAGCATTACTCTGGTCGCAAACCTCGCAATGGTTTCAGGAGCACATTATGACATAGACCTGTATGTACTGTTTGGTGTCTTTCGTCTATGTCACAACGAAGAGACTGACAACAAATCGAATACCACCACCAACAACAACAATTTAATAAAATAAGTTAATTACACCCTAGGGCCAGGAATCAGCCGTTTTAGAGACGTTATGGAGTCGGTTTGGCGGTGTGACGGTAGAACAGTGTCTTACCAGTACTCTGGTCGCATAGCGATGCAATTTTCTCGGGGGCACCTTTGACGTACACCTCCATGTGCTTGGTGTCCTTTGTTTGTGTAATCACACTCATTCTCTGAAGGTTGGAAGAGAATGGGAACTGACGAATGATGCCGATCTCGAACAGATTCTCCTCCTGGGTCTGTCAGGGCAAGATTGAGACAACTAGATTAAATAATAGATCATTTGAATTCCTTGTTTTTACCCCCGAAAGCGCCCAAAACATTTTTGGTTTTAAACAAAAATATCCTAAAGGAAATGATTTACAATTCTTGACAACATGGACCTGCACACAGATATTTTAAAGAGAGATGTAACCCCCTTCTCTCCTTCTAGTGGAGCGCCTTTGCAACAGATATATAAGGACTAAGTTCGTTGGCAGATGGAGCAAATTGGGTTTAATTGGAGACATATTTTGTCTGCCAATAATTTAATTGATTTTCAAATAATTCTAAAATATCTTTGTCATGCTTATGGTCCCTACGGCAACTGTCCTATGCAGAATAACATAAGAGGTCAAATACATGAGCTCTTGATTATTTCAAAAGGTTTCCTTGAGCTCCGATGGGTTTACGAATAGAAGAAATTGAAGTTGGACAGTCCGAAGCATACTCACCGGTGAATTGGATCCAGATTCTGGCTGACTCATCTCTTCAATGGGTGTATCGGAACCAAAGGACGGAGATCGGACGATAGTCGGCATGAAATAGCTGAAACCAAACGCTGGCTCGCCGTCGATAGGCTCACGGATGCTCTGAAAATAAAAAGGATGATACAAACAGAGGATAGATTACATGATCTTGGCACGTTAAACCGAGCAAGGTCCGACTATATATAAGATATTAGTATTTTTTATAATCTTATCAAGTTGATATATCTATTACTAGAGCTTCAATCAGATCAAATTTTCAAGGAAAAACACCCTTTACATATCATTTTTTTTCTCTAATTTGTCATTATTGGAAAGCTAATGAACAAATAGCTAATGACCAAATATATTGGACTCGCAGATTGCATGCTTGGTAAAGGGAGTGGGAGGGGGGGGGGGAAGAAATTGAGACCAACCAATTAACCAACCAACAAAAAACTGAACTACGCAACAACCAACTTATCTATTTTTTTCTCCATGAACCAACTAACCTATTTATTTATTTATTTATTTCTGATCTTTTGACAGGGTAGCCCATTCACCAGCAAGTAGTGGTCTTCCATGGGGCCCTGAATGAACATATTTACATCGTTTATAACATTTATACAGAACAGTTACAAAAAAAATACTCGTTTGCAAAATTGACATATATCATCAACCTAGTAAGCAGTAATGTCAATAGGAAAATGTTAATTAAGTCGCAATTATGTGAATAAGACATGTAAATATTACAGAACATGCACGTAGTGTATGTATGGCTGAGCCATTCACAAATTACAACTTTGTTTAAACAATCTCTTAAATGAATTGACAGAGGAAGCCGTTCTCAACGAATTATCTAGCTTATTCCATTCAAATATGGAAGAAACAATTGGGCTACACTTATAACAATCAGTGTGAAATCTAGGCACACGTAAACATCCACTGTCTATTTGCCTTGTATGATGCTCATGTACATCATTAGGATTGATTAAGCCTACCTGAAGGTAAGAGGGTGCTAAGTTATGAACGCATTTATATATCATCATAACGCGACTTAACTCAAACCGCTTGTCTAGTGTCATCCATTTAAGACTTGTGAACAAATCAGCCGACGGTGTGTCATATGTCTTGTTCAATATTATTCTTGCGGCCCTCTTTTGAATTTTTTGCAGCTTAGTTGTATGAGAATGAAATCGGTTCGACCATACAACAGAGCAGTAATCTAATCGTGGCAACACTAGACTGTTATAAAGTAACTTTAAGGATTTTTGAGGCAAAAAACTCTTTGCTCTCTTTATCATGCTAATGTTTTTCTGGGTAAGTTTACTTACGTTTTCGATTTGTTTAGACCATTTCAATTCTTCATCTATCAAAAGTCCTAAGCATTTGGTGAATTGAACTCTTTTGATCAAATTGCCGTTTAATGAAATGGTGAAAGATTCAATTTTCTTGAGATTAGCAGGACAGCCTATTAACATGACACAAGTTTTTTCAGTGTTAAGAACAAGACGATTTTCCTTAATCCATGCCATGACTCTGTTTAACGCAACAGTTAATTTTTCTTCCACAACAGTTGCATCATTTGCACTGACGGTAAGTGTCGTATCGTCAGCATACATATCTATGATACCTTCAGGAGTACATTCAGGTAGACTATTAACATATATTGAAAATAAAAGGGGACCAAGAATTGAACCTTGTGGCACACCTAATTTGATGGTTGATGGATGCGACTTGGCTCCTTTGAATTGGGTCACTAGTTGTCGATCCCCTAAATATGATTTGAACCAATAAATAGTCCTATTACTACAACCTATACAAGCTAGTTTATGTAGAAGTGGCTCATGGTCAACAGTATCAAAAGCCTTACGAAGATCTATGAAGGCAACTCCAGAAATTTCTTTGTTATCAATATTCAACGACCATTGATTTACAAGTTTTGCAAGGGCAGTAGCTGTTGAATGTTTAGGTCTAAAACCAGACTGATTAGGGTGTAATAATTTATTCACGTCCAAGAATTCACTGAGTTGTTGGTGGACGGCCCTTTCTATAATTTTACTCACGATATGTAATATCGAAATGGGACGGTAATTATTCAAAGAAGAAATATCTCCAGATTTGAATATTGGTACTACCCGAGCCTTTTTCCATTCACGTGGAACAACTCCTGTAGACAGGGATTTGTTAATGATATCACAAAGAGACTCTGCGATAACATTCTTCGTCATCTTTAAAAGTTTACAGCTGATGTGATCTTCACCAGTTGCTTTATCTATACTCAGATTATCAATCTGTTTCAATACAAAATCCTCAGTAATCAAATTCAAATTAAATTGCGAATGAGTTGGACCAATATTATTGTCCTCGTCTACTCTCAGTTGAGACTTATTCCTTCGCAGGTCCTTTGTAATCTTAGTAGCATTAGAAATGAAAAAGTCATTAAAAGCTTCAGCAATATTTGCATTGTCTGACACATTAGCACCATCAACATTTATGCTATTGGGAGATATAGGTAATGACTTAGGCACAAGGTTTCTCAAACATCTCCTTATTTGCTTACTATTGTTATGATTTTGCGAGATCTGGTCTGCATTATATTCTCTTTTTCTTTTCCTCATGAGATGAATAACTGTATTCTTTAGATATTTGTAGGTGTCCCAAAGATCATCACTTTTGTTAGCTTTAGCAGCTTTGAGAACTTTATCACGTTCCGTCATAAGCTTAACAATCTCGTCAGATATCCATGGACATGCCTTTTTTCTTATCCGCTTTTTACATACTGGTATGTGCTTGTTGATTATATTATTGAATAGAGTCAACCACATATCCCACGCAACATCAACATTATCTATATCTTTTATGACCTGCCAAGGAGTACTTCTCAATTCACTGTAAAATTTCTCCTCGTCAAGATTTTTAAACGAGCGAAATTCTGCGTATTCGGATTTGTTATGGATCTTTGCACTAAAATCGCGAACCGTATACACCAAATAATGATCACTTATGCTAGTTTCAAATATTCCCCATTCATTGTAAAGTTCCTTGTCTGATACAAATATCAAATCAATTAAAGTAGAAGAGGTATTTGTAACTCTTGTGGCAGTATCAATTAGCTGACTTAACCCGTACATATTTGTATAAAACATTAACTTTTCAGCATTCAGATCAAGTTGTTGTGGCATACAATCACAATTGAAATCACCTAAAATAATACAGCTCATATCTTCCGAGAGAGCAGAGTCCAAATTTCCGTCTAATTCTTCAAAGAAATCAACGTGAGAATTTGGAGGTCTGTAAAACTCTCCAACCAGGATGGGAGACTTATTTGGATAATGCAATTCAAACCAAAGGCATTCTAAAGTAGAAGAAATCAAATCATCCCTTCTTTTATAAGACACCACCACCATGTCTCGTACGGTCTCTACGTAATAAAATATAATCATCTATATACAATTCAGAATCATCAATCATGGAGTCGCAAAATGTTTCATTTAAACCAATAACATCAAATGATGCATTTCTCAGAAGTAATCTAAGTTCGTCAATCTTAGCAACTAAGCTATGAATATTCAAATGGGCAAATTTTAAGCCCCTGTTTCTAAACGGAGGAACTGAACCACCTTCCAACTGATTAATGTTACTCTTATTCAGTTCATGAGATTGATCCTGAAGATTATGATGTAGTATGCCAGTACCAGAGACAGAGTTTAACTGCATGTTGCCATGACGAGACGTAGATGCTCGTTCCACCCCTGTTGAGCTTTTGTCAGTGGAAACATTGGAAGAGCAGGTGCAGACTTTAGCCTCCCTCTCGGAGCAATCATCTCGAAATCCTGCGTTGAAGATCCAACAACTTCAGCGTAGGACGTTTGCTGAGTAGGTGTAGGTGGCCCTCGAGGTCGCTCAATAAAGTGGCGTAGATTAGAGGCAAGAACAGCTTGTCATGCCTTATTGATGTGGACCCCATCTCTGCCAAGATGCCTGTCACCTATGTTGTCGTTGTCAACGAAACCCCATCTCCTTTCACGGGCAGCTCTTCTCAATCGCCCATTAACCCCATCGACACTGCGCCTCTGGTGAACCGATTCCCATCTGCGGTGTATAGCACCAGACAAGCATACATCACAGCCTTTCGCTGCAATCACGTCTGCTATTAAATGCTATGATGTCATTGGCGGTTG
This sequence comes from Strongylocentrotus droebachiensis, assembly GCA_035222895.1. Lineage (NCBI taxonomy): Eukaryota > Metazoa > Echinodermata > Echinoidea > Camarodonta > Strongylocentrotidae > Strongylocentrotus > Strongylocentrotus droebachiensis. The sequence goes on from JAVYIG010001364.1 coordinate 21,974, forward strand.
ATGTACTACCATTACCTTTCGACAAGTCATTTGACCCGACATGTAGAATGACGTCTCCTTTCGCCTTTACACCCTCAGTAGCCTTCTTAGAGGAGATATCAGCCACCGTTGCCCCTGGGTTCGGATGGCAGACTACTCTATGTTTTCGGCTCAGGAGTCGGCCCTTGATGTGCTTGATCATCGAGTCGCCTTCGATGACAACATCTGGTAGCTCAGACAAGCGGCGTTGGCGATGCCCTTGTCGGAACTTGTATGAACACCAACTGATTAATTCATTCACTCAAGTCCATCGATCACATATGATTTTTTTTAAATGCAAACCTACCCATTTGATGGACTGGAACATCTGGACATCCAGCGGGTCACCTCTTATTTGGTCATCAATGACAGTCAGGGAGTGGCAGGAAGCCATTCCAGCAACAAACGGTCCAAACGGGATCTTGCTCGCATCTTCCACAATTACAAAACTAAAAGATATAAGATAAATCAAAGGATTGTAAAGTCATTTTCGTAAAAATTCAAGACAAAATTTCAATACATTATTCATAATCTACTTTTTTTGGGCCATACATTTCTGCTTGCCTACACAATAAATAGCTCAATAGATATCATATACTATTAAAAAATGCATGATGCAATACTGTGCATATCTTTCCCTGTTAATTTTATATATAACAAATGAAAGTTGAAACAATTTGCATCTTGGGCAATATGTGGTTGAGTCTGCACAAACGTTTACGAACGTGTACGAACGTCTGTTTTATACCAATGTGGCGAACTTTGGCGGACGTTGATATAACCAATAGCCTCGATATGGAGCTCTTTTCAGATGTATAAATTGAAATGCATCAGAAGCCATAAACGAAAGTCAAACATTATATCTTACATATATCGTGATTGATTTAAGTGAGTAAAATGTTACATACCTGTCTGTTTTGACCGGTGAAACAGCTAACAGCTCCAGATGATCCGCTGTGAGAGTACCCGTCTATATGCAAAGCAAGTTATATTAGTAAATTGAGAGTCAGGAAATTCTCTCTAATTCAGATCAAGTAATATGTGCTAATACCTTTTTTGAGCCGGTCACTGAAGAATACATTTACAAGTTTGTAGCAAAACTGATTTATAGGTAAGTGCGTTTCTGTATGCCTTTAAGTTAGACTGCGTTTATGTAGGTTTACATGGATACGTTTAGAGTTAAAACTTGTAAGTTAGAACAAAGAACCTGTACCTCTTTGATCCTTCTTTCATGAAACATATGTATCTGAGTGAGGATAATTTCATGTTTAAAATCTATTCCAGTCCTTAGGCATATTCCTTCTTTTTTTCTCTACTGACAATGACTTAGAGAGGCGACCCATTGGCTAATTCTCCAGTCACGAAACTGACACTAGACCGAAAACAGACCGAATATCGGTCAAGAATCAATCGGTTGTGGAACCGCTTGGGAAGTGGTTTGGCGGTATGACTTAAGTACATTGGTTGATGCAATGTCTGACAAGCCTCTGGCAAGCCTTTAAGCCGTCGAGAACAACTTTTCTTAAATAAATATGCATGAGATTAGTAAAACAAAGTAATTATGTGTTCTACCATTCCTCATCGGGCCAAAAAGGCGGATTCAAGATTGTGGATATCATTTGACGAGCAGTTGCGATTTTTCCTACCTTCTTTTAATTCGGTACTTCTTTGACCTTTGGGTACTAACTTTGTTTTGGAAAAGAGGCAGAACCTCCTTCGTTATACTAGCATTTTATATTTATATAGTAATGTGTTCTTTTAAGTAATATAACTATCGGGCTGTTCCTTGAAACCGTCATAAGTCTACCTTTTTGGAGAAACCATTAAAACGTGTGTTATAGAACCAACACGCATTTCTATGGGAAGTCCTATGACGATTTCGAGAAACTGGCCAAAGATAATGGAGTTGAATATCTGGGACATCATCATCAAATTGGCCACGTGACCACTGACCTTGTCAAAGCACACGACATCCATCATGCCTCCAAGGTTGATTCTCTGCGGACTAATACAGAAGATACCCAGGTCTTTGAGCCGTTTCTGAGCGTACACCAGCCCAATGGTGAGGGCGGCTGGAAGGGCCGGTGAAACGGCGATCGTAAAGATATCCATGGCCTTCAGGACGATGTCCTTTGTGTCCGCCTGGTAGTGGGATACAAATGGAGTAAAAGTTTGATTTTTTTTTCTTCAGAACTGATCATGCGGCACCCCGGTTGAAAAACGTTGTTCTAGGATACACAGGTTCACGGATTCATTTCAAAAGGGCAAATGAATTTTATTTATGGAACATCTCCATATACATATTTACGAGGACTATTTTTCCTTCCAGATTCGCAAAGTGGCATCTCCTGTGAATGTTGAGGGTCATTAGTACAACGTGTACATGCTAACTACAATATTATTTTCATTCGGTTCAATACAACAACTCAATTTTCTTTAAGTGATAAACGAGGATGAGACTGACCTTGTTGATGACCTTGATGGTGATGATGTAGATGGCACCAAGGAAAGCGAAGCAGGCGAGTACGGCTACGAAGCGGATGGCGTCTCGATGAAGCTTAAGGTTCATCGGCTTCGGGAAGAGGATGGAGTGGACCAGGGCCCCTTTCGCAGTCGAGAACCCTGGATACATTCAGGTAAGTGAGATTTGAACATCACATAATAATTGTTGTATTGGGCAAGACCAAGCTTTGTAATTACTTCGTGTCCCATGTGTTATTATCAATTATTATGGATGTTGTAAAGACATTCTTGGCTTGCACAAAAAACACAGTCAAGGGACATCACCTGATTTTCCAACAAAATAAATGTGACACAGTGAGATATCAGTCTAGACCCTGAAAGTATCTTTCTTCTTATGATGTTTTGTGTATTAAAGAAATGAAGAATTGGAGCGTCTGGTTGTGCCAAAGACGGAAAGATTACGCGTTAAGACAGATCCTTTGCCAACGTTCCATCTGTTCGTTGGAACTCTCTTCCTGAGTTTGAAAACATATCTATTTTTTAAATCGTTTCAATGTACTGCGGTTTATATGTGGTTCATTATTATCCCTCCGTTATCACACAGAATATTGTTGTGCCTTGATCGAAGGCCTTCCGAATATTTTATCAATTTCAGTATCTCATATTTTCTTTATCTACCTGTATTGACCACCACAGCCATGACCTTCTTTTTGCCGATCCGCCTACTCTGCATGATGTGTGTACCGCAGAAGAGTGTGTGTCTCTTGTGTGTCTCGGAGCTGTAGAATTCAGGGGCGTCATCGCCGTCGGGTGTTCGATTAGGTAGAGGCGTCTTCGTTATAGGTGTGGACTCACCTACGAAAAATAATAATGAAAATACATGTAAAGTATATAATTTGTTTATGCTACCATCTTTGAAGGGGTACTAGGACACCTACCCCCCGGACGTCCACCCCCGGAAAACCACCCCCAGTCAACCACCCCCAGTAAACTACCCCCTAGGACAACTACCCTCTAGGACAACTACCCCCGGACAACTACCCCCTAGGACATCTACCCCGGACAACTACCCGCCAGACAACTACCCCCTCGACGACTACCCCCCGGACAACTACCCCGTAGGACATCTACCCCGGACAACTTTCACCCGGAAAACTACCCTCCAGACAACTACCCCTTACGACAACCATCCTCTAGGGGGAAGTTGTCCAAGGGAGTAGTTTTCTGGGGGGGGGGGGGGTAGTCGCCCTAGGAGGTACTTGTCTATAGAGGGTAGTTGACTGGGGGTGGTTATCCGGGGGATGGATGTCCAGAGGGTAGGTGTCAAGATACGCGTTGAAGGTGATGGCAAGGGAGCCATTGGTCCGTATTCTACTGAAAATTAAGCGCAGTGTTGGAGCTCTGTCCGAAGCCAAGTTTAAGAAAGGAAGGTAGATAGAGCATGACATGTGTCGTAGAACCGCTGCTAGAAAGCTTGACATGGATACATACCGGTCAACATGCTCTCATTGACGATGCAATTTCCGCTGATGAGGACGGCATCACAGCTCATGAAACATCCCTGGCGTGGCAGCTCTATCAGGTCACCGGGAACAAGGTCCTTCTCATCCATCTCACGGCATACTAAAAAGAAGAAGGAGGAGGAGAGAGTCGGTGAAAGATTATTTCATTTTGAGATGGGACTTAAATACTAGAGTGTTTAAGTCTGATAAAAAGAAGATGAGAGAGAGAGAGAGAGAGGGGAGGGGGAAAATAAGTGAAAAGAGATATAGAAAAGAGAGAGAAAGAGAGAGCTAAATAGTGTTTTTAAAATGTATTTACTTGGTAAAGTGAGCATACGGAACAACAGATGGTGAGAAAGAAGACTAGTGAGCAGATCGGGTATACATATAAAGAGTGATTGAGACTGAGAGTAAGAGTCATAGTGAGAGAAAAGGGGGCGAAGAGAGAACGGCCGAGAACGTATACATTTGAGCTGGCAGTTCTAAATAGTTTACAATGAAGAAGAATATAATACAAGATAGAAAGAATGAGGGGATCTTAGAACAGGAGATTATTAGAGACAGAGAGAGAGAGAGAGAGGGAGACATGGGAAGATAGAAAAGGTGCATGAGAGAGAGAGGGAGAGAAAGAAATGGAGAAAGAGAGAGAGAAAGAGAGAGATAGGAATATAGACAACAGAGAAATAGAGAGAAGAAGGAGAAGAGGGGGGGGGGGACGTGATGGTTGAGCTGTGAAGAGGTTTGTTTGTTATGGTATTGTTACATTGATCTTAGCCGTTAAAGGGTCAATAGAGATCAAATCACTCGGTTCGCAGTCATTTTGCCAGGGGCTAAAACACGATTTTGACATTGTTACACAGGTTTGTACCTACGGAATATTCATAGAGGCATAGACAATCCCAAAATAAACGAGACACTAAACAGCGAATATTGCTTTCTAGACCATGCATGTACCAATAATTAAACACTTTGACAAAGATGGATGATTAAAGAAAATCCATTAAATAAAAGTAGTACTTGCTCTGAAAAGTATTCCTATTTAGAATGGTTTGCATCTGGTGCAGTATCATTATGAGATCTAAACAAATACCTTTTCTCCAATATATTTTCGTTATTTGGTTTAAAACATTTATCATAGAATCTTTGGAAAAGGGGATTTTGATTAGTATTACTAAAGAAAATAACCAAAGAAAAATGTTCACACAATTTAAGTGATATTTTTAAATTGCTGTGATAGAGTTGCACAACAAGACTGAATATATATTGTCATTTGTCCAGCATCAGAAGTAAATATATCATATTTGAGTTCATGTTCAATTCCAACTGTTTCATTAAACTCCAGAACGCGGACTTAACAAAGAATGTTATGATCTCATGTAAATGAGATCACAAAGATCACAAAGATATGTACTGGAATCTCTTTGGGTTGACTTGCCGAAAGTATCTGCGATCGTGTCGAAGTGCTATATATATTTTGTGTGTACCGACAGGAAGTATATTACAGCAATATAGTAACTTATATATATATAATATATATATATATATACTTACCATCACCTCCCCGAGATACCACTACGTTGGTACTAGAAGCTACCAGATTACGCAGTGATACGCTTTGCTAATAGTAACAACAAATAAAAACAAAAAATCGCATCGTATTAGTTTATTCTAAAAATTATTTCACACGGACCCAAAGAAATTAAATCGTTTGCTTTACACAGTGAGACATTCATGAATGTTATTACATTATTTAATAAATCATCCAGAGTATTTAAGAGCATTAATGACAATTTTTCATTAATATGATGAAAGCATTTTTTCAGAAAAAAATGAAAAAAATGAAGAGATCGTGCATCGTCTCTTTGAAAATGTCACGTAGACTGAAATACGATTTTTTTTTCCTCGAATTAAAATAGGGATGTTCAAAATCTTTCTGTAGATTGACAGTGCTTCTTCAATTACCGATCGTGTTAAGAATAGGCTTTATTCACAATGTATCTAAGTCGTACATCATCTTTGGACTCTCGATTGGCTAGACAGATGTCTGAGAACTACGAGCTTCTGACTTAAACCGAAGACAACAAACAAATCGGAGTTTGTGGGGGTTTCAGTGGGTACCATATTCCGTGGTTGGAACATCTTTCTAAACATCTGTCTTCACCTCAATGCTTAAGTATATTCCCCGAATGTCAAATTGACACGCTAAATAGAGTCAAGTTAGATGGGACAAATTGCTCGTTGATTCCGATCTTAAAGGTGCATTCACATGACAACGTTATTCGATGCTGCGGCAATACGTGAACAAATTGCATACTATTGAAACTGGGAAGTTGATCTATCGTAAAGTTCAAAGACTCGGTTGATGCAATGAAGCCGTTATTTATTATATGAATGAAGTGAACGCCCTCTAAAGACCAGATATAATCATTTCATTTCATCGTGATGATTAATAACATCAAAAGCTGAAATTGAAGCGCAAGGGACTCTAGATTGTCATCATTATGAAAGAGATAATATGCACGATACCGTTGTTTATATAGGACATAAAAAACTGAGGTTTGATATTAACTTAAAGGAAAAAAGTATCTGGAAATCCTGAATTTAATAACTCATTAAAGTTTCCTTCAAACACAGATATATTTTTCTGAGGGGCAGGGACAATACAAATGGAACTTTACTAATCCGAAATGCATGTGCTTATTTACTGTAGACATCAATTTTGTTTGGGGGGATGGTTGGGAACATCCTAGCATGTATGTGAACAAAAAAACTTTAAAAATGATTACTATAATGCACAAAATGTCGAATGTGTCGATAAAGTATCTTATATGAGGGAAACTATTGTCCTAACCTGGTTTTGATCATAATGTATGTGGCTTTTTTTTAAGGGGAAAAATGCGTTTGAAATATTCGACCTATAGAATGGCATGCTTGACTACGTATTGAGTAAAATAGTTGAAAGAAATGTTGACATAATCAACGTTTCTCTGACATAATAAGTCACATTCATTCAATTCTAGGAAAAAGGAGAATGAATTTACGAAATTATCTCACATACTCAAATCATGGCCTACTTAGACCTATTAATGTGTTTTCTTCATGACTCGATTGGCGCAAATTGGAGACAAGAGCACATTTATTCTGAACTATAGATCGCGAGTAGCAGAGGAAATGCCGACAATGTATATGGTGCCAATTTATTGGGGATAAGATCCGAAGTCATCTTGTTATTACAAAACAGTGTGGCGCCGGTGGTAGTGAGTCAACTTACGACTGTTATTGCTCCATTAAATTCCAACAAGATTACAGCGCTTTTCATTTCGTTAAGCTTGCAATAAAATGTGCGCCTGTCGAAAAAAAAAATTGAAATATTTTCGCGATGATATTTGTGTGAGCGTACGGGGTAGAAGCCCTAAAATAATAACACTGACGTCACGGGAGAGAGCTGTTAGACAATGATTTGATTCCCAGTAAATTGCGCTATTCGAAAGTTTATTCATATTTTGCGATGGTTTATCAGAGTAGGCTGGAGGCATAGAGAAACAATTTCCAAAGGCAGTACGGTGCGTTGCATATTCTTGCCGCTATTAGATTGATTGAACTTTATACGATTAATAAATACATACCACTAAGAATATATCAAGCGGTGCAAAAGAAGAATGTTTATTTGAAATTGTTAATCTTGAAGAGAAAAGGGAACATTGGGAAGAAGGGAAGAGTATTCACATTACTATAGTTTGGCTTTGAGGAAAATAGTGAGAAATAACGCATGATTGATATACATGTATAACTGTTTTTTCTTGTTTTCACCTATAGTAGCCCTTTTCTAATCCTTTAAAATTATTACACAGTACATTCCCAGTTCTTGAACTTGTCCATATAAATCTTAAAAGGGAATTCACACCGTTTCTTTATTATGGTCACATGTTTGTCATATATTTCTTCATTATTGTCACATTTGTGACAAACTTTGAAGGCCAATTTGATAATGTGAACATCCGAGACACTCTCGAAGAAATATTTCCTACATGTTTGTTATCTTTTAGGATTAAATCTGTTTCTTGTTTTTCATTGGATTCTTTTGAACTGGAGGAGGAGTGGTTCCACGTTAGTTGATATTTGATATGTTTCAATACATACAAACGACTTTGGGTCAGTTTTATCCTAAATTGTGTTAATTCAATTTTGTATGTATATGCAGTACAGAGGCTCAAAACAAGGCGAAATTATAATGTTGATTTTTGTTAACCCATTGTCTAAATGTTCTCAGATTTTTACTTACCTCATCTCAAAAGCCCAAATATCAAATATTTAAAAAACTAATTATGAACGAGGCGAGCCGAAAAAGGACGGGGAGAGAACGAAAAACTAGTAAATCGTCCTTTTATTTTGCCTTTCATAGACTTTTAGACCAAGAGCTACAAATTTCTTACCTTTCTTGTGCTATATACGGTGAGGGTGATGGAGATTAAAGACATCATGATAATGGCCACAGAGAAGTAGGTGTAACCATATCCAAAGATCCATAAACACACACTGTAGATTTGGAACACGTAGAACGGATTAAGAGCCTGGAAGAGATATAAATCAAAGACAGTTAGAGACAAAATAAAGGGAGATACATTCTCTAAGAATGTTTTTAAATTTCTATTCCAATACATTGCATCTAGAAGTACCACAGACTATAAACATTATTTACAACTACCCCATGAGATAATTACACCTGTAGAACTTCCCCTTATCCTTCTCTTAGGGGCCAGTTGTCCTAGGGTGGGGGTTAGGGTCTGTGTAGCTGTCTGAAAATCATAATACCTCAATTTGTCGCGTATCAAACGAATTACCACAATATGTAAGCAATTTAAATATAATATATAAGTTAAACTATCGTGATCAAATTAGCAAGGTATAACAATTCTGAATTATAGTGTGCGGAATATTTTCTTTCACGGATGTGTTGTGAATGCCTTAAGTGTATTTCCAAAAAGAATCCTTGTGAAAAACCACGATGACTGTTTTTATTTGTGAATATAAAGCATGAAAATCTGTAGGGAAAATATACGAAAGGAACGAACCAGCCCATGATAAAAGCTATATAGGTAATCAACCTTACTGAAAGTGATAGTGAAGTGTTATACAAATATTAACATAATTCCCTTGCCGATATTAATGGTGGCATGCGTCTTCATAGTCATCCTTTTATTCAGCGTTCATAACAAAAGTAAATTGATCATGTTTTAAGTCTAAATAGAATGCTCTCTTTTTACAAGCTTGGAAACTAAATAGCAAGGGACAAGTCAAATGCAACTTTGGGGTATATGTAGTACCCCTACGGATAGCTCGTCAAACGCTTACCTCTTGAAAGAACAGGACTGGAATGGGCCTGAGACCGATATGAATCTCGTTCCAACCATACATGTCCCGTCTGGTGAGATAAAACAGATTAAAACAAATAATTTCACAGTAAATTTTGCTTTCCATAGCCGCCTAACATGCCTAGAATTGTTTTTCTTCACTGACCACTGTATATTATGGATAAAAATAATAATTAAAAATTAAATGAGGATTATTTAGAGCAGAGGTTATCATTATTATTATCATTAATATAATCAATTTTATTGTTATTGTTATCATTATTATTATTATTATCATCACCATTACTATTATTATTGATGTTGTTGTTGTTGTTATTATTACTTTTGTCATTATCGTTATTAATATTATAATTATTGTTATTAATATTGTTGTTATCGTTATCATTATTATACAGTAGGTTTGCGGTTGCACCATGTGTGTGAGAGAGAGAGAGGTATGAGGAGTCCTGAACAGGACTCTGACTCGGTAATCTTTCTTGGAGGAGTGTAGTCCTGAAAAGGACTGTTTGTTATCTTTCTTGGCATATAGTTCTCAGGAGAACTATAGCGCTTGGAGAGGATGAGTGGCTCGACGTTTCGAACAGGTTGACTATCCGTCGTCAGGGGTGTATCATTATCATTATTATCATCAACATAATCATCGTAATCATCATCATCATCAATGTCATAAGAATTATTATCACTATTACTACCATACATACGTTCTCGACTGCTCCTTTGCACCTAGACCCGTGTATTTGGTGTAGAAATCAGAAGATGGGACATTGTAATCCAAACCTCTAGAATAAGGGACAAAAATATAAAAAACAAACCTTAGAGCAAAGATCACATAAAGGCCACATGAAGGTCCAAAACACTTCGAATAATTTGAATTTATTTGAGAACTCGGCTATCGTTCTACATTAGTGACTCACTGATTGCGGCAAGTACACATACACGTATATACACGTCTTGAAATAAATTGTATTTTAACTTTGAACTTGATTTTACTTTTTCTTCTTCAGGAGGCTATTTTTGAGGAGATACACAAATTGGCCAATGGGGAAAATGCAAAAAATAAATTTCGAAGATGATCTGCCCAAATTGACGAAAATACGAATGAACGAATTAATCGTGACTTCTTTCACTTCAAAATACACACTGCTGACTACATTGTAATTTAGTGTTACTACTTTTAAATACGTAAATATCAAGTTCTAATTAGTTTTAACCACTTGATTACACCAAACTGCTTAGGTATTTATTCAGTTTTTATGTATTTGTCGTTAGCCGTTTTACCTGAGCTTGTGAAAAGTATTCCTGTTAAAGTCCCAGAGGTATTTCATCTTTTGAAACACGAAGTATCGTATTGTGTCGATGGTCGGCTGAAAATAGAGAAATAAAATCCAGCCTGACAACAGCTATAAAGTCTTACCTACAAAACAAAATGATTAAGTTTCCTCTTTTCTGAAATCCAAGTTGATATGCAAGCTGCCGTCTCGATGTTTGTTTAATAACATCACACGTACTTTCGAGAAAAAAAGTCAATCACGATATGCATACCCTTCGGTCTTGCCTTAAGAAATCATGTTCTGATTACATAATATGTCATTGCATTGCTCGCAGATTTCAAGAAGCGACATACACAAGGCTACTGACAGTTGATTCTCGAAAAGCTGTATGATCATTTTCCATTTTTGAACGATTTTGCTACTAGTATGCAGGAATCATCACTTTTGATGAGAAGAAGAAAAAAAATGCACAGCGTGAATGTCATCTAGATCATGCGAATGCAAAATTATTCAAGCAATTAAAAGACAAAAACAATATGTCATTCGTATCTAAACGTGATTTTACCATCATGACAATATAAGTATTTTGATCCTAGTGATATTTAAACACATCCAGGTAGATACAGAGTAAAATCATTGGAAAAATAAATGCCCAACATAAGGATGATGAGGCCTGTGTATGGGACCAATGTATTATTGACAAATTAATGCCGTACTCGGGTGTTTTTGCTCAAACTTGCAGGATAAGTTAATTATGATTAGTCACAAGATTATCCAAATTGGGCATAAAATCATCTAAATTGGGCATAAAATCGCCCAAAGTTGGGCAGACACAAAATTACTGTCAGGTAGGGCAATTTTTCCATGTAATATATTGTACAGTGTATATTATAACCTGTGTGGGCGTTTGTGTGTACGATACCGGACGCGGGTGAGGGTGAGTGTGAGGTGAGGTGCGTGAGAGTGTGAGGTGCGTAATGTTGTGATTGTGTACCATGGTGTACTTACCTTCATCTGACCTGGGACTCGTTTACTGCCACTTGTGAATTCTGCATGGATGTTCTTCTTGCTGTGTGAGTTTAAAGTGCCGAGAGGTTTTGAGATTTATTAGGGCATCAACCTTTATCAAACTAGCATAACTATTCGTTTTTAAAGTATAAAGACCTTTGAGAATAAAGATGGGGACAGGAAGTTGCTGAAAGAGGTAATGATCTGTAGATAAGATCAGATAAGAAGATCGCTGTATTGCCTGTTGACCTGCTTATTTTTTTTGTAGGAGAAGAAAGGAACGACGAAGGAAAATAAGATAAGAGGAAGCAGGAGGAGGAGAAGAAGAAGAATGAGAAGACGAAGATGACAATCCGAAGTATGTTAACCAGGCATGGCCAGGCACCATCGTCGGTAAAGAGATACTTCTGATATTCAATAAAATTATCTTCCCAAAGAAGAAAACTTTTTTGAAATAAAAATTGCCTGTCCCTATGCCTCCAAAAAGTACAGGGCAAGTCATTCGAACAATTACTCGATATTTCAAAGCGAATTACTTTCTTACTAATATGGAATCAATACTTCTTCAAAAATCAGGTTTTTCAATATGGATGATGTGTCCTTTAAAGGCTACATGTAATATAGGTGTGGAGACAAAATAGAAATTCCTCTTTCGGAAAGTTATTGGTTTGTAAATCAGTTGGAAACAGGAAAAGAGCTCGTTTTTCTAGCAAAAAAATCTTTAAAAAATGCAACGTCTTCCGTCAAACCTTAAAGGAATTCTCACTTTGTTTCTTATTTTTAAAATATGAATATTAATAGAGAAATGCCACGTGAGTTTTTGTGTGTGGCAGGTGTTTCGTGGGTTTATTTTTTTCGTCATTTTCTCTTGCTGTGTCGTTGTCTGTCCTTTGTGGGTATGCTCGTATGTCCTAGTTCTTTAAACCACATGCATGCAGTTATTCATTGTTTTTTGCCCTTGAATAATTTCTATTTAAAATGAATCGAGATGGTTTTTAACGGCACTCACTTCACAAGAACTTGCTTTTAAGGGAAGTTTTCACCTGTAATTCTTAATCACTGTTACATATTAGAACATGCGAAAAGTTTAATAGTAAATGTTAAAGTAAAATTGAAATGAAATTAAAGCACCCGTGTACTAGACATTGACATACCTGGGTATTTCTACCTTCTCCGTCTTCACATACGTTATGTGCCATCTCTTGTAGAAGTCCTATAAAAATAGAATGATAGGTTGGACATATATTTGCATTCAAATAGATGGAAGAAACAGCAGTCGAGAAGTATGTTTTTTTTTAAATTACTTTCCTTGTTTCCTATAAAATGATCTTATCTTGATATTTAATTACTATTATAGTAAGAGGAAGGTTATATATTTACATTTAAATATTAAACTGGGAAAAGGACAGCAGAATAGTACTATGTCATTATCAGAATTACTTAATATCCTAGTTTCACATATAATGATCTTATCTGGACTATTACTTTCTAAGTAAAAACAAAAGAGAACAAACCAAATAAATGTATTTAGGCGTATAATAGGTACTTTTAGATTTGCGTGGACTGCTACGTGTGACGTCCTTATAAGGTACTGGCAGTCACATGTGACGTCCTTTTAAGGCGCTGACAGTGTCTTAAAAGGAGGTCACACGTTGCAGTCCACGTTCTCATCGTGCAAATCTAAAAGATGAAATACCAATAAATTGTGAAGAGCTCTAAGAGGTTTTAGATAATTCAGATGATATATCGTATTACATAGTTTTAATTCTTTACCTTTAAAAAGTGAACACAAGAGAACAGGTACAAGAAGGCTCTGTACACCAAGCTACTAAGCTTCTAATTTATAGGTTGAAGGGGGAGGGGTGTACTAAATTGAAAGGTGACGTCACAACCCACCTTGATGAGTATGCATTGTGCATCGTTGAGATTACACCTGTTGTAGAGGCAGTTGATCTTCCAGTTTGGTTTCCATCGGAAGAATAATAAGAGAAGACCACACGTCAAGATGCCAACTATACAGGACAGGACGGTCTTTGGGATGCTCCGCTTGTATCCATAGCACTCCTGCACACGGGAGAAAAAAACAGATACATTTGTTAGTCAGACACTACTTTTGAAATCCGATTATAGGTAAATACTCGCAAAACAGAGAATAACGCATAAGTGAAAATTATACAAATAATACACAGCAGTGAGGGCATTAGCAAGAATTACCCACACAAGGTATCTTTGGAATAGTCGAACACGCCCGAGGCGATTGCCGAGGGTGTTTGGGATGTTTCGAAGGGTACCGAGTAATGCCCAAACAAAATGATGTGTTATTTGTTTGATAAGATGACGCTTTATTTGTTTAATAAAATTATGTTTTATGACATGATTTTAATTATGACCGGTCATTAGTATTTACTAATGACCGGGCATTAATAATATTACGTGTTAGGCAAAACAAATGCCTGGTCGCAAAACACAGGATAACGCACAGTGAGTATAACGCCATGAACGTTTAATGTGTGACAGTGTGTACAAAGGTATGGGGAAAATCTTCCACAGTCAACCTGCTATTAAGAATTCCTGTAGATGCATCCATTTCATTTCCATTGTTTGCTATTAGAAGGTATTTTTACATGAGTAAATCTTGCGTGATTTGAAGATGATTGACCTAAAGATTTAAAAATTTAAAAAATGTAGCGACATTTTGTTGACTTTTTTGCTAATGCCTTTTTACACACTGCCTCGAGGGCTCTACATTCACTGCACGTTAATTCCCTGTTTTCCAAGTGTTTGTCGACTCGACTGTTTGGGAGTACTGAAATGTGAAAATAATAAATGCACGTTTGCAGTGAGCAAACAAGGCTTGTTGCTGTCCATTTATTCTTTAACGGCGCTTGTCTTAAATTAGTGAAGGTTACGTCATCAACAATGCTGCAGTTCAAGACTTTCTTTGAAAGAATAAACTACCGTCATATTTCATAATTTAAATTATAGAACATGAATAATCTATCCACTGAGTGGATGACTGATCTTTTCTGCGGTAATATGATAAAATCAAAATATAGCAATTAAAATGATGTCATCATGATTGCAATTTGGGTCAACTCTTGACCGGAGACATCATGAATGGTGATCTATCAAATAACACGTCCAATGGCCCAATCTTGTTCTACAACAATACAGACACAGATCTTCCTGCGGGCCCTGCCAATATTAGAGTTACTGTAACATTGATATAGGCTAGGTACCCGTTTGATACACATGGGTCGAGAGCAACAAAATGAATGTGGCAACGTATCTTGCTTACGAAGGATGAAATCACCGAGCAAGAACCGAACCCAGGACCTGGGCCTCGTCTTACAATCGCAAGTCCAGTCTTCTGTCTCCCATGTACATATTTGTGATTGATATCAACTCTTTGTAAAACGGGGCCCTGGTGTCGATAAGAATTAGGTAATCTTAATTCATGAATTATAAGTCTTCGGTTCGGTATGATGATCTTCTTATCGATCACATGACCTTCATTAATTAAAGACGAAAATATATACGGTCTTGCAACCGAAATCATGTCCCAAATCATCTCATTCTCTCTCGATATCAAAAGCTTGAAACAGCCTATCGAAGACGCAAACAAGATCGCTCGAGAATTCTTTTAATCTGGAATGGCCCTAGCCTTGCAGTCACACCACCAAGTCGAGCAGGTATGTTCTCCCGAGAGGGCGGCTACCTAGCAAGCTATCACAGTGCTCTTCACGGCTCATTCAGTAAGCAGGTGTCACTCCGGAATTGTAGTGGGTAAATAATGACCCCCTCACGTCGCATCCGACATCTACCGTTTCTTTCGAAGATAATCGATTTTTACCCTCTTATTTTCTCTCGACCCCATCTCAACCAGTCACCCTAGCTGAGGGTTCGTTTCCACTGGTATAACATTCGTAACACGGCATAGATTCCCTTATTTAATCCCCAATTTATTTTCCTAGCAAATAACCCTTTTCTTGTGTGTGGTTGCATTTCTAAAGTGGAAATGTATAGCGCTCGTCGAATAGTAATGAAATGCAGTCAGAAGTTTTATTGAGCCTGCCGACCTATTTCCAAAATAATTTTTAAGAAGGGAATCATGCATTTCCCAACGCCTCTGATTCTACAATTTTGTATTTGATCTTCTACAAAAGTATCCGCTCGGATTAAACCAGAACTGGCTTTTAACAATTGTATTTTTCGATTAAATATATTTCTTTACAGCTTCCCATAATTATAACAATACGTTATATTACGATACAGGCAAATAGTCTCAAATGCTTTAAGAACTCAGCAGAGTTGGATTGACGAGATCATTTAATGTCTATAATGGTAAGAAAGTAACATATAGCTTACAATTCAAGCGCCACAAAAATCCTCTTCAAGAGATATCATTGATAAATTATTCGAAGTGATCTACTGGAATCGAAAAACCAGCACCATGTTTAATAAGTCATTGAGAACATTCTAGTTGGTCCATCTTACTATCAATTATGTATATTTGTTTCTAAAAAAAGATGAAGGCGATCGATGAACTGGTTTTAAGAAAGAAAAATCTATATTGTCTCTGTGTTTAGCATATATCCGCCATGTCTTTGAACATTATCTGATCTCCTACTGGACTTCATCGAGTTACTTGTGGCTAGGCATAATTAGAAAGCTTTATCGGTGAAGTTATTCTGGGCGATGGAGCGAAGCAAACCCGAAGCCGGTCATACACAAGGGAGCCAAGGGACTATTAAACAAATCTACGTCATTGCTACAGGGTCGAAAAGAGACTAACGGCATCCGAGTGGAACTTCAAAGAAAAGACACACTTCGTCTATTACCAAACAATCTTTTTGGGGTAAACGAATGCCTGAAATTTCATTGCGGGTCATAATTTTGTTTTACTGTTGCACAAACCTTCATTGAAAGGTCGAAATGGAAGGAACAACATTATTTTATTAGGGATTTTATTGGTGTTTTTAATCAGCTGGGAATTCATACGTCATTAAATGACTGAAACGATGATATCAACATTCCAGCAAGTAACATCTTAATGATGAAGTATTTGAAATAGACAATACGAAGGGACTTTTGCGATATTGCAGGAAATTACAATTACAGTTTGGCATTGGATCGTAGTGCAGTTAGACCTGACCCGCGATTGTTTACGATTGGAGGCCGATTTGGTGTTTACTCCGGCTAAAAGACTGACAATACACCCAATTGAATTTTAGTGTTCCTATCGTTATTACGAAATAAGGAAAGTCATCACAAGAGTGTAAATATAGAGTATTAAAAATCTTAGAATAGAAGAGTATTGCGGAAAAGAGAACAGAGCAAGCAAGTTTAAAAAACAAAAATTTGCAATCCATTGTTAAATTCAAATAGTCATTAGAACAAAAAAATGTTTTAATTTTGTACTTAAAGGGGCATATTCCCCATATTCCAGAGGGCGTTCAAAATACGTACGCGCTGGCGGACGGTGCTATAGCTGCCTATTGACACCAACAGAATACGGCTCTTACGCAGATGGCATGTTCCGATAACTACACTGGTGGGAAAGTGCCCCTTTAAGTCCGATCTTTTATGGTTTTATGTTTTAATCTGTAACTGGACGATGCATGCAGGATGATATACGAGGTTCTCGTTTATAATTATTCATAACCTCCCATCTATTATATAATAACTCTTTGCCTCACGATTTCACTCATATAACATTATCGCGAAGAAGTTAAAAAAAATCAACTTAAGGCCATTTCGATACCATTTTGTGTATCCCGAAGAAATTATGTTCGAATTACATTATACGCCATTATGATGTTTGCACAATTCAAAAATTGACAATCAAGACTATTGGAATTGCATTAGGTTGATTTCTGGATCGTTTTATAGATAGGTCAAGATATAGATAGTAGTACCAATTAATGGATTTAATATTTAGTACTAATGAAATGAACACCTCTGCATTTAACTATAGTACTGATATGAACATGAACCTTTGTAAAGTTTAATCACATAATGTTTAGGGGAAAACATTTGTTTAACCTCTGGCATTTGTTTTTCTAGGCCTCGCAACTTGAGCGCACTCAGGCACTGCTCTCCAATCCGTCGCAAAAGTCATGTACTTTCTGAGCACGGATCATTCACAGAGGCGGGAAGGCGTATTTTGATATCCGCCATATTGAAAAAGTATGCTTGAAACTAGTCAGGCGTGACACTTATCGATCAGTCTAAGGTGCTAATCGATCGATGATACGTACTGTAGCGAAAATCATAGATTATCGTCTGCATCGTACCATGATTAAGACTGTAGGGGAATGAAGGTTAATACAGAGACGTTGAGGTAATTTGGATGTCCTACGTCCATGAGGGATAGGCATGGAAATTTGTCAACTCTGGAAGCGTTACTTTGTGAAGCTGGCTTAAGGCAAAGTCGTAATTGGGAGGGGCAAACCGTGCCTCGCCGGTTTTTTGAGCACCTTAACATCTGGTGAAAAAAGATGCAGAGTTTGCGCCTTCTTACTTCTTTCTCGTGATCATCTGGGCAAACTTACATATTATTCATGTTATTCGAAAGACCATTTTTGAACAACTTTTGATATGAAGATAGTTATGCTGCAAACAGTGGAAGCAACATTGAAATAAATCAACATTTACTTTTGGGAAATGTGTCCTTCATGCCCTGATGACGTGTCTTTTCTACAGTTTAAGGAACTTTGAATAAAGTACCAGGGATAATGATATTGTACATATTTTTGACTGCCAATTTTACAAAGTTCTTGACATCATGACTATAAAAACACACACCTTTGGACAGTACATCCGCATTCTAGCTTCTGGCACACATCAATCCAAAATCTGCATTCTCAAACATTTAATTTTGTCACTCTACCACCACTAACTCCCCCCTCAATGATAATACCCGCATTCAAGTTCAACTCATAAACCCATATCAATTTCCTCTGGGCGACCTTTGCGATCAATATAGCAAGACCCGTGTCATATCTGTTTCGATTTATCCCTAAAGCCCGTTTACCTCCAAATGACTTGTCTTCCGCAACTCTCTCCAGAATCATAATCATATTGGAAATGTAATAAAGAGACTGGAATTTGCCCTCAGGACAGCCTCTGGAATATTGAAGTCCAGGGTGCATGAGAATTTTTGCCGTTCGTCACTGAGAAACCTCAAGTTACGTGCTAGTTTCTAACATTCCAAAGGGAATAAAGTAGTAATCGAATTTCATACGGACATTACACATGCTACTTATCAACGGAAAATTCAGGAAAAACCTGACATTATCAAAACAAACTCCTACTAAAAATAGGTTTCATGAGTACAATCCATCAATGGAATTCCAAAGAAAAGTCCATAAATTCGTTTATGAAATGATTCGATGTACTTTCTGTTCTTGTAAAAGCCCACAGGCAATGATTATGCAGGATAGGTTACTTAAAGCATTGCAAACACATTTCAATGACATACCCTCTACATTTTTAAGATTTTGGCTCAGCTATTAATATACAAGGCTCTAATTGCACCACATTTTTTTAGAAATGATAATGAAGGCCTGGTCTAATCTGACAAAGAAGTTGGTATTTAGAAAGACCACCTGTGATGCCTGTGTAGAATTTTTTTTGTTTGTCCAGTTTTCATGAGAAAAAAGTTCGTCCCACCTTGAAACAAAACCCAGGACACAGCACAGTCCCTCCAAGCGCGAAAAATAGAACATTTGCAAATTTGAAAATGAGATTTTACTTATCAATTTTTATTCATCAATTACAACTATAATAGTAATAAACTTTCAAACTATGTAAGACCTTTACTCGCTTCAGTGCCAACTGATTCAGTTCATGATATTGTATACATTTGTAGATCAGAGATGCAGTGGTCTAGAAGATACGTCGCCGGATCGAAGATCAAATGGTTCAGGGCACGAGACCCAGTAGAGGCACTTTGGCAAAGCATTAATTTGTATTTGCCACTTTCAACCCAAGTGGCGTAAGTGGCTACCCCTTGTAAGAAGTAATCCATTGCTCATCGAGGAGGCGCGATAGCTCAGTCGGTAGAGCAGTGGTCTCCTACTCCGGTGACCCGGGTTCGAAACCAAGGCGATGCGCTAGTGCTCTTTGGTATTAAAGGCAATTAATCCTCATTACCAGGTCCCTCGGAGAGGACTTAAAGCCGTCGGCCGTCTGGTTGCTTACTAACAATCATTTATGCTTCTTTAGCAGTCAGGTAAAATAACCACCACCATCAATCCATTGAATGCGCATACGGCTTCGGGCCTTTAAGGGCAACTTGTCAACAGGCTTGGTGTTTGTAGCACCACAAAATTCCACTTTGATGATGATGTGCGCAGTATTTATATACATGTCTAGTAGCCCTTACTACTGTTGTTGTTGTTATAATTATTATTATTATTATTTATTTTTATTATTACTATTTTTATCATTATGATTATCATCATAATTATTATCATTATAATAATTATTATCTTTATTATCATTAGCTTTTTTTATATCAATATCATCGTTATCGGTAATAACATTTTTCTTTTATTGTTATCATCATTATACCGTCATCATTATCATCATTATTATAATCATTATTAATATTATTTTCATCATAATACTTGTATTACTTACCAATTCATCTTCTGAGCCTTCGTTTAGTATTGCCTTCTCCTGCAGTACAGAGTGCATGCTGGAAGGGATAACAAAACAAAAACAAAAATATTTTCATTAGAAAACATTCCGGGAAAATCAAAACCAAATGCAAATCATGGGGAATTGAGGATTGGCCGATTATCATTGCAAATATTTTCAAAAAATCCATTGTACGTACATTTCAAATGATGATTGTATTATGTAAATAAAACGTGTTGATTGAAATGTGTAAAAGTAACGTAAGGACCAACGACTTCAATATTAGGTGCGCTAGGCTATTTAATCTAGTGGATCTCTTGATAGCCTTTGAGATCATGTTCAATGACCTGAAAATGAAAAGAATACCTTCAAGAAAGTCTTGTCTTTTTAACTTCTTATTGCTCATTTTGATTAATTTTATATTTGTTATAATGTGATGTTTGATCAATAATAAGTGTGTGAAATTATAAATAATTATCATTGGAAAGTGTGTAGGGAGGGGGAGGATAAACATTGTGAAATGAAAATTACTTAATGCAGACATTTTTTTCGCAATAAAAAAACCCAGATGGAACTCAAGTCGGGAATCCATCAAACGACGAGGAAATCTCTATCACAATTTATAGATTTTCTAGACGTGAGACTTAAGTTCCGGGGACATTTCCTCTTTGATTTATATACAAGTATCAATTGGAAGTTATGGATGTGCAGGTAAACCAGGGAGTTATGACTCCCTGGGTACCCCAATATATAATTACAGCAGAGATGATATCTGCGTTTCCCGTCATTGGTGATACTGCGACGTCGTAATTATGATTATCTTGATTTTAAAGAAAACAATTACACCTGAGACCACAAATGTTTAAGTTCTTAACCGGGGCATGTTATTAGGAGAAGGTGCTGTCTGTTCCCACCGGGTAAGGCGAGCACGTCAAATGCGTCTTGGGTTTCCCCTTTGCACAATAAATCATGGTCACTCAGATACAGTGTAGGTCAAGACTCAAGATGTCCGTACTTCCTTTCGCCCAGTTTTCCGCATTCCGTTACAGAAATGCGCATCTTCTCTTTGATGAAAGTAGCTTTTGTACTCAGACTTTATTTCAAGAAGACTCGATCAAGGACTGAACACTATAACTAACCCTAATCCTGACCCTAAATATAATCTCAACCCTTATCGCAGCCAGAACCGAACCCTATATCTTTGTTGAAAATGAAGCCTAGAGGAATTGTCGCCGGAGCACCTCGGTGGAGTCACCTACTTCCAGTAGCGAAAAGAGGAATATAACCGAAGAAATAAGAAGTAAAAAGTGGCAAGGAACTTTAAAGATCGAGTCCAGGGCAGTTATACCCTATACAAACGACAAAGGTGTTTACAGGAGCGTTGTGGCGTGTGCCTGTAATCCAGCTAAAAATGGGAGTTCCAAACTGATTCAGCAGAGGACGCAGGTTCGAAACTGAGCCACGTATTTCTGATGGTGACGTTAAAGGTCGGTCCACAGACGTAAATAATCACATCTGATTGATACACATCTGACAAAACCTAATTACACACACACATACACACAGAATAATGCCAGATTTGTAAAAGAGTTGATTGATATTGGAATGAGTTTTAAAATTTCCTTGCAATTTGCATTGTTTCACTCCACTTGCTCTACACGTACTCATAACTACCACACCGCTACATAGGCCTAAACATGACCTTGGCATTGGCAGAGTGAAAACTAATAATCATAAAATCATCTACGTCACAAGAATGCTCTCATTGCATTATATTTTTATATACAAGTTACAGTTTAATTTGTATGACTTTTTGGCAGGGAGGGATGCATGTATATTTAAAGATATATTTCAAAGTTCACGGCTACATCGTAAAGAACAAATTCACCTATGTTAAGATGACCTTGACTGCGTTTAATGGTGCTAAATTGTCAGTTACTTTGGTAACATAACTACTCTCCTCCTAGCAACAAAATTGAATTATTCATTGTATCTGCAATTTTTTCTTTGCTCTACCTAGTTCCACATCGCATTTTGACGCCATCGCATATCATCGTCATGTCCTTCCAAACGGTATCTAACGGTCAAGTTTTGGAATCTATATTTACCTATATTAAGACTTGTATATAAATTTATTCTGACTTCATAGTTGAATTTACTTTCAATTTTATCATGGCTCGGTTGAAGGGGCGAAGGTCTCGTAATATGGATGTCTTTGGTTTTAAACCAAGTGAGGTTTCAATCCACAAAATTAAAAGGCCTCTGATGAAAATGAAATCTGTAATTCGACACTCTTTCATACGACTATTAAAGCTTAATTAATCATTGACATTAAGCGTGAACAGTGTCATTTTATACAAAATGGTAAAGTGTTAACATTATACGTGTATGTCCTATCTCGAAAAAGGTGTGAATTAGAATATGTGTTGATTTGGGTATTGTGTGTGTGTCAAACTTTTATCTCTCTATGTCGAAAAGCGATCTCGATTCTCCAGTCCTATGTGTGAAACATGTTAAATGCAATGTCGAATCTTCGAACTTGAAACCTAAACAGAACATGGATCACTTTTGGTAGGACCTCAGGTTTACAACACAATTCGTTCGAGATGGCATCCTTCTTTTATATACAATGTCTACGAAGTCAAGACTAGGATGGTGGTATCTAGTACAGGTGAAACGCCGGAGGTGAATTGCTCCGCCAGGCGTTGACCAGGGGAAAGTTGAGACTCGGGGTGGAGCCGAGTTAGCTGCATCCAACAAAGCGTAGTCTAATACAAATAGAGACGGAGCCTGGGAATCAGCAAATTGAGATAGAAGGAGGAAGAGGAGCAGGTGGAAAGTAGTAACATATTCGATGGAGCAGAAAGCAAAGAAATGGGAGAGGAATACAATGAGTAACAGACATCATTAGATGTGAGAAAATTCCATGTGATTCAAATTATTATGTACCAAGCTTACGGAGATTTAAAATTACTTTGATAGGTGAAAGGAAGAGTCTTTTGGGGAGTCTTTTTTAATAGAAGGTAAATAAAGGAAACATGAAACAGTACGAGTTTCTTGATAAGGAGACATAACAATGATTGTGGTACAAACTAGAAACAAACTTTGACTGTGTTTTTAGTTTTAATGAGGTCGATTATAATGGTGGATTCGCAGACTTGAAAATATGTGAATAGCAGTGAGCAGACATGGACATTGATTTTCATGAATTAGTAATCGAAGAATAAGAGAAATGTTGAAAGAAAGAAAAGAAAGAGAAGGGGAGAAATGGTTGGAGAGATGGGGCGGGGATTGAACATCCTATAATATAAATTTAGCTTTTTAGGCGTTTAGCAAAATGTGATCATATAGAAAGGATTCATCAGAAAAACTAAACCCTGACCTCCACAATTAACAGGACTGCAGCGAGCCTTATGCCCTTTGCACACAAAGTGGCATGTGTCTGACGTAGAACTACGTCGGTGAGTGGCGCCGCGTTTGAGGCGCCACAAGTTAAGGCAAAGCGTTGCTTTGAACTATTTCTTTTGCACTATAGTTGCCCACACAGGCTCGATTTCGTTTGCAGGCACCAACTCTTATCAGTGGTAAAGTGTAACAGAGTGTCTGATCTAGAGACTATGTCGAACGCACGGTCTAGTACAGCCCATAGGCTCTGTAACAGACAGTCAGGGACTGACAGAGCTAGGCTCTGCTCAGGAATTTATGGAATTGTGTTTAAGTGTCAAATTAGAGCTTGTACTGATAGACTAGGCTTGATTAGCGCAGTTAATGACGCAATCGAAAGAACGCCTCGTGCGCAAATAGTATTCGAGGTTTAATCCACACTGCACTACTTGCGCCCTCTATATAGCAAAAAATGCCTAATCGGTGCCTGTTGGTACCTCATAATCCTCTTTTTCCTATGTTAATTGAGAGCTGATTTGAAGAGATAACCACCTGCCAGTGACCTTGCAGGGAGGTCTAATCCCCCTTGCCAAACTAATACATACGGGCTTTAGGATTGAAGAGCGCAAAGAAATGATAGAGGAGGCATAATGGATGCAGTAAAAGAAGGCCAAGTATGGGAGATAAAGGCAGGTGGTAAAGTAAAACCGTGTCCAGTCAGCTGGATGGAATGAACCTGGCGAATAGAACGGAGAAGTTCAATTCCCCCAGCAAGGTAAAAGTATGTAGTATTGGTATTCACGAAGGGAGTATATTATGCAAGATGTTTGAGTGCATGTTGCAATTCGAAATGACTTGCACTGACAGTTAGCAGACATGAGAGTCTAATTCAAACTGATTATAAACATAGTACAGCATCCTGTCTTAAAAGTACAACACGCTTTCGTATAAATTAAACAACGGCTAATAAAGACTCCAGTGAGAAGGATACATAATGTTTGCTCATGAATAATAATAATAATAATAATAATAATAATAGCTCGTTCTTATATAGCGCTTTGCAGGACCGGAGACCCTCTCAAAGTTTTTAGGAAGGAATATATTGCCCACATCGCCAGAGAAATAAACACACAACACCAAATGATTCTCAAAACTATCGATATCCAACCATTTTCACAAATCACGACAGATCAAGAACAATAGAACATACGTAATGAAGACACAACAAAACATCTTGTTTTCAGCTACATCAGGGTGGAATATTCACGTATTTCAAGCCAAATTGATGCCAATTTACGGAGCGCTGACATTTGAAAAAAGTTCAACATGCTTTACCAAAACACATATTCCTCTAATTACCTATAATGGTTCCAAATTTTCCACCGTTTCATTCTATGATTGGTTCCGAAATACGTCACTCAATGCAATCTGTACTTCGTCTGTCTACAGAGTTTACCATAATTGATAGATACGGAATTAGAGATCGGGATTAAGTGACGGCAGTCCTTGATTAACTCCAAATTCAAAACAATTATTTCGCAGAGAAATTTTCATATGGACTGAGCTTTCCCCCACGTTACAATAATCTAAGCACGCGTCATATTTTGTGTATGTTAGTATACTGTGAATAGTATGCTTTTATTAGACTTCGGGTGGTTTATATCTCAAGGATATCTGTAATCTTTGATTTTACTGTCCTTAAACCGTAAACAAACACTTCTAAATTTAACACTCCATGGAATTTTATCACACTTTTTATATATAGATATTAACAAAAACGTGTCTGTTTAGTTTTTTTTGGTTATTACTGTTAGGTAATTAATGAATTAGCTTCCAAATTAAAAAACATTACATACACACAAACTCACACATATACAATATATACAAAAGAACTTATAAGGGCCGAAGTGTGACAGCGTTTACCGAATTTCCTAGATCGCACAATATAAAATACTAGATCCGGCTCTTATTAATGCTTGATGTGTTTGAATCAAGCTTTAAAACTAATTTGTTAGATTTCGGACTAGATATCTCTCCTTTTCTGTTTTCAGTATTAACCTGACACTTTAGAACTGAGTATATAAATAACAGGGAAGGAAAGAAATGTGATAAAAAGCAAATCTCGGTTACCACAAAAGTCCAAATATATTATGATGGACACAACTTGTGTATTTATTCGACATTCGTCTGTGTGGCCATGAACATAAACATTTACAAACTATGCTATCTCAATTTCAATTAGAATATTCAAATATGCACGAGAGACAAAATATATAATATGTTAAACCTGAACTAGTATGGAACATACCCTTTTCATGGTCCACTTTATCAATGAAATGTTGTAAAATTGTGCCAGATAATCAGTTCAAATGAACCGTTGTAACCAATATCAGTTTTCAGTCTACAGTCCAATGTTAAAGAAAATATTATGTCTATTCTTGACACAACTCTGTCAAACGGCACCAATTCCGTTGGTCAAATAAAACATATTTACTCGCCCCTCCAAATAATTCCACCACTGGCGGGGTGATACTTGATCAATATTTGACGTCACATTAATTTTGGGGGAGAGAATACAAATACAAACGTCTAACCTTCTGCAGATATACTCTTCATTTATACCAAGGTGAGACCTGGCACGCCGAATGGACCCCAAAATAAATACATATAATAACTTTTACCGTTACAATATTAATCCATTTATATTGATGCTGCTATTAATAAACCGTATGGACATGACAAAAATGAAAAAACGGATTAGGGCATAGGATGTATTTAGCATCATTCGAAGGCACTATACTCGACAAAAAAACATATTATTGTGTGTCCCAATTCAGTCGAAATTGTCCTTGGTGATGCGTGATATATGACATTGACATTAACTAAATGGCAGGGTGGTATTTTGGGAAAAGGGAATTGCAGGGTAACAGTGAGTTTGTTTGGAATAAATCTTAGGGAAAACGATTTAGCCATAGTATCATTCTTATTAGCAAAAACCATAAAAGTATACAAGTATGAGTGTGGAAATGTGAAACGCGGAGGGGAAAACAGGACGCGGCAAATACTGTATTGTATAAATATTGTAAGAGAATGATTCGTTTTGCCTCCTCTGTTTAATACCTTGGAGCTTATTGTTCATGGTTGTCGTCAGCTCACGTTTTAAACGTTATTTTAAAAAACAATGAGTTACAAAGCTCACGCAATGTATTCCCCATTATAAGCATACATCTGTTTTTTCTACTATTGATTTTATTATTTCTGGTCAGAAACGATAATCTATGAATCTTAATTAAGTGAAATAAAACGTTAAATTCACATTTAAGACAAAGGTATCATTACCGGGAGGTATCCATGTTGATTTCATCTTAAATATGATTAATATTTTCACCCTGAAATTGCTTACCAAGTACACAAACAAGGATACCCATTTTCCCGAATCAAAATAAAATTCATCTAACGTGAATCAACCCGGTATTTTACATCGTGTTTACAGGTTCGATCTCGGTTTCCATGGAAACTGCATCCAGCTGTACAAACGCGCATTGTCTTGAGTACATGGTCACACAGGTGTGAAACAAGGCGCCCCATCCAATGACGACTCCTCGAAGAAAAGGAGAGAGTCAATGATAGATCGCTGTAATCATAGACAGTGGCGTAGATACAGGGGGCACGGGGGAGGGGGGGGGGGCATCCCCTATCGAGATGTGAAATAATTAGAGAAAGGAAGAGCGAGAGAAGAGAGTAAGGTAAAGGGAGAAGGAGCAATCAGGAGGAAGGAGGATGCCCGGGGAGTGTTTCATGAAGGCTAAGATTTAAGTTGGATTTATCTATGGCATGCTGTTCATGCCACTATTTTCTCTATTCATTTACTGGCATTGGTTTCTCAAGGAACGTACCAATCGTGGTCACAAATCTACAGAATTTAAATTTTTTGATAGTTCATTATTGTAAGAAAAATATTATCTACAGATTATAATTGAGAGACCAATGGTGTGAACAACTAGTGGCATGAACGGCCTGCCATAGTTAAATTAAGTCCAACTTAAAGTCGATCTTAGTCTTTGTAAAACACCCCTCAGGACCACATCCCGCATCAATTGTCTTGTGAATTCGCTATTTTTCCTAAGTAAGACCGGTGCCGCCCTCATTATTCAATTGCCCCCTTATTGGGTGATCTCTCGCTACGCCTCTGATCATAGTTATCAAACTCGGCTGACCATACCCGTATTGATTTTTCTTATTTGTAATATCGGTCTGAAATTGTGACACCTCATGAGGGGAGGAAATGAAATTGTCCTTCTAAAGACTAAGAAGAGTTGCTTTAGGATATCTTTAACCATGCCTTGCGTTGAAAGGAATCGAGTTACGGTCAACATCAAATATTCACGACCATATTGAAAGTGAGATGATATTAAGCAGAATAGCGTGTTGTTTCAATTTGAGCTATTGTTGATAAAATAACCAGTTCTTCTGACAATATAATTGTAAAACGGTCATGTTATCTACGCGCCTACTTAGGAATCAATTCAAGTACGGTATGTATCTAATACACGTATATAACACACTTGTAATTATAATTTAGTATTCTAAATACACAAAAGAAGAAAACTGGTAACAATTAAAAATTCTGGTCATTAAAAATTACTTTTTACTACCTCTCGACTTTCAAAATTGAAACATTTCTTAAACAAGTGTGAATATTTTGGCCTTTCTGCCTTTCATGTAACCCTTTCACTTGCAATCGTCCCATTATGAAAGTTGAATTACATTTACAGTCAATGTCGTCATAATATATTTCTTCCAGATATCTGAAGGGTCTTACTGTTGTAACCTGCACCAATTGCTCTGCGCTGATCATCCTAAATTATTAATCTGAATTCCTAAATTCAACCCTGGACTAACTTACAATGCACCTCCTTGCTTGATCGGTTGACCCTGAAAGCTTACCCCAGTATTTAATAGAGCGAATATTCAGTCACGTTTGTTTGTCACCCTAGAAATTTAACGGAGCAGGACCGGACCTCGCACTTGGACTTTCTTTGACATCTATTCGATTTCTGACTAGCCGATTTAATTGAGTAACAAAGTCAGAGAAGAGTTACATAAATGACACCTTTTACAAAGGATAGCTTAGCCTTATTTATTTCTCCTGCGCTTTTATTTACACTGCTCTCCCCCGATGTCCAAACATTATTTTCCCTCTGTAATTGTTTATTGACCTTTTTTCCGGGTAATAAGAATTCATTCATTTTACAACTGATCTTCACTCCATGCCAATATTAGGACTGATAACATTTAAAATGCAAAACTCCTGCGGAAAAGTCTAACCGAAAATGTATCCGTGCATTTTTCTATCACTTGGAATCATGATTCCCAAGTGGTACATAAACCGCTGTAATTTCCAGGCTAAGCAGATTGTGATTTTTTCATTTTCTAAAAATATGGAGAAATAAAGTCGAATTATGCAAGTTATCCTGAGACTGCTGTACTTTTTCCATTTTGTTCTGCTCTCTTTCTTCCTGTACGCATTGTTTGGCCTATTAAAGTGACTCGGTAACATTGTTGAAGGTTGATGAAAAAAATCGCTTAATTTTTGTATAAAATGTTACTTACTATTATCCTTCTACTATACTAACCCTCTGACATGCACAAAATCCTGTACAAATTCTCAAACCACAAAGATATCTATGGTTTTCTTTGAAGGCGTCGATGTGAGGCACCCTCTAACAGTGATTAACAGTAAATTCTCCTAACCATTTTTGAATTTTCCCAACCGTTTTTCCATGAGAAAAATACATAAAACAGGCTTTACAAATCTGTCAACACTTAACTGTCTGGAATGGAATGTAGAGCCATTTTATTGCTTTGTGACGATTTACATTCACCTAAAATGTAATTAAATTGTCCTTGTCTTGATGCTGCACAGGCTTTGACAAGTAGCAGAATAGAAGTAGAATAATATAGTTGGGAGAATTAGGGAATCGATCAGATCAGTTTTTCCCAATTTGTACCATGAATAATGATCCGTTTTCACTCAAATTTTCAGATTATCTTTAATTGTACATCTAGCATTGAAGTCATTACCTTAGCACCACTATCTCTCATCTGAACAATGTTACAAAGTCCCTTTAATGGGCTGCCCACGAGGTGATACTTAAGTCGATAAAAACGAGACTTGTAGTCTGGGACCGAATTCGTTTGAATATGATTTTCTTTTTGAAATAAATAATTCACAGTCAGTTTTGTTCGAAATGATGTCAGAAGATTTTCATTACATACATGAACATATTTAATTGCACAATATTTTTAAACCAATACGTACTAAAGAATTTTGTATTGTGCTTTTTAGAGTTTCGACTTCTATACTCTGGTCCGTGTGAATCGAAAAGCTTCAGTTTCCTGACTGAAAACTTTTCTTGGTTTTTGTTGAAGTAAACATGCTTTTAATTTGATTAATTTTCTGAACTTTAATCACTGCATTCATTGTTATTCAATATATCAATTGATATCAGTATTTATATATAAATACATTTTTAATTATCGTGAGCTAGACTGGAATACAGAGCTAATGTATAATTTGTCGGCATTCACTTTCAATAGGAATTTGGCTTTCAAGGAAAAGGCAATCTATAATAATCGAAAAAGATGTTTTTATATACCCAAAATTGTAAAGAGGAACGAGAGAGAGGGAGAGAGTGAGAGAGAAGGAGGGGGGGGGGGGGCGGGGGGGGGGGGCTAGAGAGAGATAAGGAGGATAATACAATATCATATGTAGAATAAATTATTTTTGATGTACTTCCAAAAAGTATCAACGGACTAATCAATTTCATATAAAGCTGAAGTGCAATCTCTGCCGTTGACTGTAGACTGCATTTTTTTTTAAATGTCGGCATCCAGACTCTTTCGGTAAGTAGCTATTACGGTCTATGACTAGAAAAGGGTCTATCCGATTTCGCTAAAACGTTGGGGTACATTGTCAGCTAAAATGTAGCTACTGACGCCCCAAAAGTCAAAGACACGTGGTAAGATAGCGGGAATGATACTGCAGATGTACATGGTTTATCAGAGCTATTAGGAATGAAACGATTATTGGTATTAAAAGTTACAGTACATGCATGCATGGAAGCGGTTTGGAAAGGTTCATTATAGTAATTCATGCATGCCACTGTATGATGTAAGGTTTTGGGATGATGAAAATAAAAGAAATTAAGTCTTTGTGAAATACTATATTATACTTTGCCAATATAAATGGGTGTATGAGGGACTTCACGTGTGTCTTGAACGTGTGTCTCTCAACCGGTTCGTGTATTTATCCTATTTAGAATATGAGGGCATTTGAAGGGCGATCCAATTCATGGAACTTGACTTCTATGATATTTCTCAAAATGAAATAAACAGAATTGCAAAGCTCACAAATGATATTTCATGGTTCACCAGAACCCATCCTATTTTTAAACGTGTGCCAAATTAAGTAACAGTTCACGTCATATAATGGCATTCACTGGTCTCTATGCAATATTGGTTAGAAACCGTAGGTGGAAACGCATTCAAAATAATTGAATGATATTAGGGTCATTCCATCGGGTTGGGTCTTTTCAGCATTTTCATGTGTTTGAATGTTTAGAAGCTATTTTCTCAAATTTAAATGTATATTTAGAAAATTAAAAGTATATTTTATTTAAGAGTAATGTATGACAGAATAAATAAACATGAAAACAGAAATTTGTTCATCATATTTTTTTTTTGGTGAGAGTTTAACTACCGATGTCTCAGCGATTTTAAGGGTGAAAGTTGTGACATGAAAACAAGTCATTTTCATGAACTCATTTCTGGAAAAAAATTCATCATAATGCAATGTTTCCTACTTAAAACATGTCACCTTTAATACCCCTACTATGTCTGAGAAGCTCAGGTGAAATGTGCAAAAAATCGGCAAGTTATCCCATATTGAAAAAACACAATACCGACGTTACCAACAATGTCCTAAGCACTTTTTTCGTAACGGCGGTAATCTAGCATTTTACACAAATTTAGCAGGATATTTTCTCAGAAACTTTCATCTTATTAGGAAGGTACAACCCCTGATGAACATATGTTAAAAGAATGACGATTAAATCGGTCGGTAAATACAAGAAAATAATTAATTTACCACAACAATCCCCCGCGATGTCCTTCATAATTTGGTAACGTCGGTGTGAAATTACGGTGTTTGAGATCAAACCAGCCCGCTAGCTTCAGTTTTTGGTGTTAAAATGACCTGCTAGTTATTCATGAACGCGCACACATGTTTTTTGATGGTGTGCGACGACCTACCCCTGAGCTGCAACCACAAACGTGACAATGTCCATATAACGTCGGGCAGCCATTTTCGCCCGTCAGCGCCCAAATTGGTACGTAATATGTATTTTAAGTTATTTTTATAGCCCGAATTATTATCATAGACAATGATATTCCATTTTGTTTAATTGTAATTCCGTTTAAAATTGTGTTATTTATAGCTTAAAACGGTTTCAAAACCATCACGTGTGAGTGAATATTTTACTGTTGTCCCACATACTGATATATGTGTTATAACGAAACATGCAAAATCGTTGCCGGACTTTTCCCCTTAAAAAGCTAATTTCTTAGACAGAAATTGAATTTTGTTATCAGAATCCCGTAAATAAAGATATAACTGATGTTCCTATACCTCAGAATTTTTCTCACAACTGTTAAATTAATTAATATTAATTATATGATGCCATTAATTGTCATTGAAAAATGATGGCCAAGCCTAAGGAAAAACACAAGTTATTTAAAATTGTTAGGAAGTTCAGTCTAAGGCCCGACATATCCAACTTTTGGGCAAAAAAGGGGGTTGGAGTTGAGATAGAGAAAAATGGAGAGAGCTAAAGGGGAGAGGGCATGCGACCCCTCCCCCGATTCAATTAGAATTGGATAGATCTACATAATGATTTTTTTTTTTTTTTTTTTTTTAATAATTTTTTTAAAATATTTTTTTGTTAAAATAAAATCATTATTGATGTTTGCCATGTGGCTCCCACCCCCCCTCCTACAAAGGTTAAAGGGAGGTTAAAGGGTTTTCACCACCTACCCTCCCCTCCAAAAAATAAGATATAAAACAATAATGATAAATAACAAAAAAAAAAAAAATTAAGAAATTAATAATTTAACACAAATATTTAACTTAAAAGAATAATAAATAATAATAAATGAAAACCAAATACCTACTTCTATTTGGGCATGCAAAACGAGCCAAACGTGAGGATGATGTCTCCCTATCCATCTTGCAATCCTCTGTGTAGTTGTTCGATCCTTAATTCTTACAATGTTACAATGTACAAGTACTCATAATTATCAACCAGAACACACATTTTGAAATGAAAAGTCACAGAAGCAATTTACAGTTTTGTTTTATTTTTATCTCATTTAATATTGTTTACTCATTTGTTTTTATTTATTTCTTTTCATGCATATTTATTAGATTGCTGCCTGAGGATTCAGCTCCGGCAGAGTGATCGATCAAGAGAGCAGGCAAAATAACAAGTCATCGAAATATTCCTGGAAACGAAGATCTTTCCAATCTAATCACTATTTTGAAGAAGTATAAAGTTAATCATTAATATCAACCAATACACCTATTGTATGAATATTTTGTTTTTTTATTTACTGGTCAATGGATGAAAGATATTTCAGATGACATTTGATATAGTCTGTCATGTTTAAATGAGTATAAGAGGTCAGTAACTCTAATATCATACGGATGTTACTCGGACATGATGTCCATGTAACATTGGTAACTCAAGGTGTTGAGGTGAATATAGACCATAAATCTCGCAGCTTTCCTTTCATTTGTGTCATCATCTCATTTAATATGTTTCATGCATCAATTAATTGGCACATTTCTTAGAATGCAGCCAAGATTTTCTATGCAAGAGAAAAGATAACCCTTTAGAAGAAAAACATGATCTGAAAATTGCTAGTTCCTCATTTGTTTCATGTTTATAAGTTGATATAATGTTGCTGTGTTCAAGTTTTGAGTATTCTAAACTATTGCTCCCATCATCTTAATGTTTTCCACGCAAAAAAAAAGTGGAGTACAGACTGTAACAAAGTTTCAGGTCAGAAAATAAATGAGCAAGTAAAAAAAGATGTCCTTGTAACGTTGGTATTTTGTTGTGTCTGTTTTTTCATTTTAAGTGAAAGTGTGCAAAGGAATACACACAATTCCAATGGAATCTATTGTAGGATTGGTGTTAGAAACAGAATATAACAATAAACAAATTATTCACCAACTCTGAATTTTGAACCTTCATGTCACAATTTATGACCCAACCCGATGGAATGACCCATTAACATCGTCCTTCTTAGTCGTTATACATTCTCACTTTGCTAATGCGGTATCGTGCTAAATGGTGTTTAATCCTATTAAATGAAATTACCGTTTGGAAATCTGCCATATTCGGACAACAAGGTGAAGTACACGTTCGTAAGCTAATGAATGAATATCAGCCGTAGTCCTGTATATATATATGTGTGCCAGGGAATGTCATATAACAAATGACATATTTTCCCCAAAAGGTGCAATTAAAGTTCACCCACTTTTTAAAATTCGCTCCATTAACATCTGATTGAATTAAAAAGTGCTCCTTTTATGATTTCACGTTTTAAAAAAAGAAGTTAATCGTATCTATGAAATTCTCTTACAAATCTCATTCATGATTAAAAGCCATTTTCAGGATGGACAAATTAGGACATTCATTCTATGGGAGGAGTTGAGGGGGGGGGGGGACAATTGCTCCCAAAACGACAGGTTTCACTGCGATTCTTTTCCGAAAAAGATATTGGTTTCCAAATTCGTAAGATAGATAGACATATGCCCCTGCAGAAAAGCATTCGCAAGTCTAGCCCTACTTATAAGACAGACATGATTTCAATCTTCTTCTTCACATTCATCACACCATTTAAGACAGTTGGATTTTAAAATGATGGGTGGCAATTGAGAACTGGTCATGCGTTTTGTAATTGATGTCACATTGTTCAGGTGTATGAAATCAAATCAAATCCAAAGGCGAAAACTTTAAAACCAACAAGAGAATCAATCAGGTGCGGTCTTCGAAGGTATATTTATTTATTTTTGTGGGGTTGGGGTTGGTGGCTGAAGAGTTATATATGAGATTGAACCTCCCCGCACCCCTTCTAAAACCGCTACTCCAATCAAATATTCCATTCAAGACCTCGAAATTGAGACGGGGGGGGGGGGGCACTTCCTGCGTTTAATGACAAGAACATCAGACGGTCAGAGCCTAAGAAATATCGATTCTGATTTTCTGACGTAATCAATGTTATTTCCGAATTTAGGCTTCAATCCGCAATTCAATTTACGAAGCTATCTCCTCCGATTGAGAATATTCGCTTCCAGGATGAGTGCCTCGAAGAAAGTATGTTTACTCATTCAACGTGCACTTCAAAAGTTTTGCCAGTTTAAAGAGGAATGATGCGGGTTTTTGTTTGTGACACGAAACTTCAACAGAAATTATGCATAAAGTCATGTTTAGAAACATATTTAAAAGGTTTTACAGAAACCAAATAAACAATAGATTCGACAATATTAAGTTTTGAGTAAATTATTGATATCATCAGCTTAACTGAAGAACACACCATCATTACGTAAACGAGGATTATTCAGAAGACGAATCACAGCTAGATATCTCGTCATAATATTCCGTATTTCTTTATATTATTATGATATTATCTTTGTTACGCCTTAAAAACCTACATGTACATATGTTGACATTATACATGCACTTCATAAAAAAGAGGTTAATGGGACTGTCTATGCAAACAGCGTGCAGTAAAGTGTTAAGAAAGTTAAATATTACATGCGTGATATAAAAGAAACTACTATAACTTTAGTCTTACAATTTAATGTTAGTCGTTCACTATGTTATACAATTTTTTGGAACGTAATTCGACATGAACATTAAAACGATATTGTCTAATATATAAGCAAGAAGTTGGAATTATCTGTCAACAAAAATGACAAGGCTGTTGGCAACGATTTCCATTGTTTTACCTGCCTTCAATAGGTTGGCAAGTTGATTCATGATGGCAATAAAGCAACAAACTTGCATGCTTTTCAAGGGTACTAAACATCTTAACATTTGTTTTAAGGGTCACACCGTCCATATCAGACATTTTCATGAAATTATACCCAAACCCTGCCGCCACCAATCCATTTATCGAAAGTGCAGTGAACCTAAATGTAAAAGTTTTCTAGTTGATAGAATGTACCGGTTCTACCGGTTGCAATAACCTATTAATGCGTGGTATTCTACGCGAAACCCTCCCCCATCCTTTAAAGCCTCGTCGAAAAGAACCATTACGATACAAACCAATAACTGCATAAGAGCATTCAATTTCAAGTAGCTATCAAGGGTTAATGCAAAGCTGGGGGACCTGGAAAATGCACCGAGGGAGGTAATGTAAAAGAATGTTTATATGGAGACACATGATAAAACGGGAGTAGAATAGATTGTAGTTTCGGATGTAAAGATGAGCTACATCCTCGGAATAGATTGGACATAGCGTGATGTTGGCTAGATGGTGCTTACAAGAAACTAGAAAGTCTGATGATGAGATTTTTGTTCTCCTTTTCCTTCCGTGTCAGCTTGTTTGCTGGTGGAGATTCTTTTCTTTCTCTTAGTGTGAGGACGGCCATGTCTCATGTGATAGACCTGAGAAATCCGCGAACTGAAGCCTAATAAAACGCCTGAGTTGATATCGGGAGCGGGATGAGGAGAGATGGAGGAGACGAATTTGATGAGAAGGAAATGTGAATTGGGAGGATGCTTAATTGAGAGGCAGGTGCGGGATGACGACTTTCACCCTCACACACAAACAACGTGTCTTCTGATTCACAGACAACACCCCTCTTCTTCAATTCGTCATTATTTTTTAAAGTAGAGAATAAGAACGGAGAAAGATGAGACATGATTCTAAAGACGAAATGATAGAGGAAGGCAAGAAACGATTGGTAGATAGATATTCAGAACCTAAGTAATGTATCGGAGGAAGGAATCGACATTGACGAAGAGACTAACTGAGGGAGGGGAAGAGAGAAATTGATTGATTGAGAGAGAGAGAGAAAGTGAGAGAGAATGATAGACTGAGAGACAGAAAAACGGACAGTGAAAGAGAGCGTGTTTGAAAGGGAGTGTCCGAGGAGCACTAGATGACGACAAAACGGAGAGAGCAAGAAAACACAAGAAAAGTAAGAGGGCGTGTAGAAGAGAAAAAGAGAGCAAATCGAGAAGCATCATAATAATCTATGGAAGATGGGGACAGAGAGAAGATGAAGCAGAAAAGAAGACGAATTTGAAAAACGAGGAAATGTGGGAGAAATATGAAAACATGGTAAAGGAAAGATTAAAGAACAGCAAAGGATATTGATAATACATTTCATGTGAAGAAGAGCACATAAAGAAGAAACGCCCGAACGAAAGAGAGGAAGAAGGAGAAAGTAAAACCACAACACAAGCATACCAAAATCTAGTTCAACAACATTCACGTCGGTGAGCTAATTTTTTTGTAAGAAATCGATGAAAGTTATTAAGCGGTATCGAGCTGTCATAGCTTTTGCCAATGGACGACCACCACTAATCTATTTTTCTAGAACTCAGTCGATATCAATTTTGAATGTTTTTCTAAAACTATGACTCAAGGCTGATGACACCTATCATCGTATGTTGCGATGCTTTAAAATAGGGAAACGGCTGAAATTAAAAAGTTAATGTATTTCTTTCCTCGTTCATACATAGCTGAATTGAATTTACAAAACTCCGCTATTAATACATGCGTTTCACAAATCTATTCAAATATTTTATCATTCCATTATCATACATACTTTAACAAAACATTTTGACTAATGTCTTTATCAATCAATGAAACACAATTAATCATTTTATATATTTTCTGAATATCTAGAGTCAATATTCATAGTGATTAGTGTGATATAAAGCAAATTATGCTGGACCAGCCAGTTATCTAATTCTTACTTTTTCATACAGTGTTCTGGTGAATGTCTCAAACTATTAGGCTGTAGTGAGTGTAGTCATGTATAAGGATACGTTACCACATAAAATAATATTTTAACTTTCAGGAGATGTTATTCAAGGAATATTTCAGACAGGTAGGGGTATAAAGAGATTCCACGATCTGACACATTTATATAACTAGTTCAAACATTATACAGTATAATTTCACATAACATTTAGCCATCATTATTTTTCGTCCCAACAGTATGTTATGATGCATTTTATGTCTATCTCTACTCTAGGAAGGTAACGAGTATCAATTTGTGACGGAAAAGATATTTCAAACAATGTCATTTCGGGCTGCAGTTGTATTGTAATGCCAATATGGATAAATTATTACTACATACTACAGAACGATATAATGTCAGTTGTTGTTTTTCATGTTGATGCGAGTCACTGTAGCTGCACTTAAAAACAAACAGAATAACATTTATCATTAAAATGATGTTGATCCAACACTTTCACCTACCATTTTATTCCACGTTAAGCAGATATACAGTGCAAAATATAGCTTTAATCCAGAGGTACATTAAAAATCGTTTAGGATAGCAATGGAGCCGCGCTTATGGTGTTTGTAATGGCACCCATAGCATGGCAAATTACAACCTTGAGATACGTAATACAGAGAAACCAGGAGCGTAGCCACCGGGGGTGGGGGGGGGGGGGGTGGGGGGGGGGGGGGGGGTAACACGTCCCCAATTTGAATAATGTACAGAAAGTTCATTAAATAGAAAGATATTGAAACAGAAAGAAAGAAGAAGAAAGCATAACATAAGATGACCCAACCTACTACTCAAAGACACCTCAACATTAATCCTCTAAGTACGAATGCAGTGATCCCTTCCTCAATAATGGGACCTACTCTACTCTAATGCACAGAGATTTTGATCTCCAAGCATGAAAGCGTGTCTTACAATGTAAGTGTTACTAATTCGTTTAATGTCCGCTACAGGAAGGCAAGCAGGCGTGTTACAATAAATCAGTTTCGGGCGACTGGTAGAGCGTCGAAATGGCTTAGAGGGAACCTAGCTCCCCTTAGTATTAACAGATTGCTAAAGAAGACGGACCCCAAAAATAAATTATAAAAGAAGGAGGAAAGAAAATTATCATGGCATAGACAACACCAAAAATCACGTAGTCTATCATTCATTTTTTTCTTCTTCAAATAAAAGTCTCCTTGATGAAAAGTAATAGAAATGTGGCATTCCGTGTTACTCGCGGGATATCGATGCTGGAGCGATGATGATGTTGATGATGATGATGATGATTTACACAGGTGCACGCTAAAGTAACGGTCAATGGTTGTAATATGTCTTTGATGATACAGCAGCCCATTACTTGCTATCCTGATTAATCTCTTAGATTGTCTTTATTCTAATTTCTTAATTACATGTCTCGTTACCTTTGCGCACCCAGTGATGGAAACAAAATTACCAACAAACTGTAATGACTTAGGATATCAAATTTAAAGAACAGTCATTAACTCATCGTGTAGTGTCGACGAACAGTCCCATCTTTCCATGGTTCCTTTTGGACTCACAGACAAAACGGTACACCTAGCACCCTTGGCCCAGTCTTCGAGTGGTGGTAATCTAAAAACGCCACCGCATTACCCCCACTTGAAAAGGGTATAAGCACGCCATTCGTTCCTTTCCTCATTTCCATAGCGATCATGTTCTTTCCTCTCCTCGTTGACTCAATTTTTTTTAAATCTCACCTTTCAATCTTTCCTTCTTCATTTCTTTATCTCTCTTTTCTATCTTCTGTCTCCCTTTTCTAATCTTCTTTGCCAAGACATTAATCTACATTTGCCACTCCCTATCCAGGTAAAGCAAATGGGTATTAAACCTTGCAGCAAGTTGCTTTTAGCGCCATGGGGCAGCGGGGCTTAAGCCAGGGTAATACAATTACCTTATTTGTAACGCCCTAAGCATTCCATGTGATGGATATGTGCGCAATTAATGTAGATAATTTTGCCATCATTATTGTTATTAATCTGAATTTCTCCCCTCTTTCTCCCTTTTCCCCTCAACTTTTTATTCGATCAGAGGAAAATACGTTTGACAAGTCAGTATATAAAACACAATTACATCAAATATAAAAGAAAAGTTCCGCATATGCATGTAATGGAGATGCAGATCGAACTCTTTGGAAAAAGCTCTTACCAACGCAGGCTCCTAGACTTAACCTATAGATAGTGAAGCGCTCTAATGGCTAAAATTTCCGCTTGTTTTTTTTTCGCATTCAAATTTTTCCAGTGGCAGTATAAGCATAAGATATCAATACTAAACCTTCCGGAGCTTGTATGCTTTTACTTTAATGAGTGAAAGCGATACACATGGACGCAAAGTTGCGATGACATGGAGTCTGTGTCTTTCAAATCATTACTATGACATCGTATTTACAACAAAGACTGCCCTAGGGATATGACGACTAGAGAGCATAGTCACAATATAAGAACGGATATGTATGGTATAGTATTTGATATGAACGTTAAGATACATTTGAGATCTGGTCAAACGGTCGCATTGTGAAAGAAACTGGCTGGAAGCAATTGAGAAAGAGCGATTATTTAGTATACTGAATAATGTCTACAGTGGGGTTTGGGAATGCTAAAAAAGAAAAGAAAATGATCCAATCATGCTGAAAAGCATTCGCACTTCACTTTAAATTATGTACACACATATGTTATGTTAAGATTTGTGGTTATATTGTTATATTGCATATTATTGTAAGCGCTGTGATATAGAAAACTATGAATAGCGTAGCTAAATGCCTAATAATGATAATGATAATAATAATAATTTGGCGTGAGCATTTGGTTCAAATATACCAGCTATACCTCGAATATAATTGGAAGATCAATTCTTTTTAGGGGACATTTCTTTTCTACATGCACATTAACAAAAAAATGCTCATGAGTGATTATTGTCCACCTTCATATTATCATAAGAACCCATCATTATCTTTTAATGGAATGTCTTGGGGACTTTTTTTCCCGCCATGCTAAATCTCACTCATGACTTATAGTGATTTGTGCTTTGAGTGTATTGAACGCTGGAGCTATCGAAAACATGGTGCGGCTCTCTAAAAACATTCTTACGTCCTTATCTTCACTCTTCAAAATCTCCTACAAATACAATATGGCATCTTTACTTCAAAGCCTAACTTACCTATGACAACATAAAGCGTGCGGGAACATTGAGTGGACAGACTAAAAAGATTGAACATGGAAAGCAGAACAAGCACCAATCGAATCTCTACTTTCATAATGTTTAACCATAATTCACCTTGAGCTTAGATGATATTTCAGAAATTCAAAAAGGTCTACAAGATTCATATCATGTCTATTTTGCAAAGCTTTGTAAAAGAAGCTCCAGAATAAGAGGTACACAATCACCATTCTTTGTCTTGTAATGCTATTTTCAAATACTATTTTCAAATCGGTTAGAAAGGGATTGTTCTCTTTGTATAACACATCGAAAACGAAATTTGTCTGTCGGTGGGTTTAAGATTGAAAACATGAGTGATTGATGGTGCGCGTTAATTATTCGATCATTTCTGCAAAAGCGATTTTAATCCCGTAAATCTGCTTTCGCACTGAAGAGTTCATTTCCAAAGGTCACTTCCAATCTCACTTCCAATTTTCTAAAATACCTGGTGTTGTGATGTGTTGCTATACCGTGTCTGTATACATACCCATGTGTTTAAAACAGCTGTTTTTTAGTATAATGCCTGGTCATCTGTTCAGCGCGTAATTACAGCCGATTTCAGACTGTTTATCTGATGATTATATATCCACGCACTCAAACACGCACACCCACACTTAGTATCACGCACGCTTGAGTGACCGGCTAACGCACACATGTTTGGGGATAGGTTATGGATGCGCCGTATGTGTCAGCGTGGTGATCTATGCTAGAACGTAGACAGAAGGGTGATGTGTCATTATTTTAGCATTTGCGCCTCGAGAGCAATTGTCACTTTTTTATGAATGGATGTGATTAATTCGGACGGACATCTAGGGTGGGCAGCTGCTCACAGAACTTGTCTCTTTGAGAGTTTACCACCATCTTTAGAGGTTAAGTGAATTGGTCTTAATACGCGTTGATTCATTATGTTCACCTGTTATTCGTTGTTTGGAGGTAAACTCTATCCTTAATTTATACGACAAAATGAATATGTAACGACCGGACGTCAACAGTCATTTGGTTAGTTGATTAATTTGGATTTGTATAGAACTCATTTAAAATAGTAGTTTAGTAATTTATTCTTTTACTCGAAATTATTTGACAGATAAGACCCTACACTAATCCCTTAGATTATGAGCGATAACATACTCATGCACGCCATAGATAGACGTGTTAACGTTGCAGTTCTTCTTTAAATAGCTCATCAATTATTGGTCAAGTATATATTTGTCTCTCGTTACACGAATACGTTGATCTATGCAGATATAAGTAGAGTGCACGGTAAACGATTCTAGAAATAGAGTCATCAGGCTGTGCTTATTTGCCTATTAAGGAAGAATGACAAACTTGACCAATATCCTTTAGTCATCAGTATTTGAAGAGCTTAATTCCAAAAAGAGCTAAATCTACTTTTGATGAAAATTGAATTATTGATATCAGAACATCGTTCAAGAAGATTATTTACCTAAATTATGGGAGAAAATTTTGAAAAAATGCACCTTCTAATATCACTTTTCCATACACGCTTGTACAAAAGCTGGTAATTAATTTTATTTTCTCAGAAGTTACAAAAAAATGCATTTAGCTCCTTTTGGAATTAAACTCTTCATTTGGTGTTATTTCCTGAATCAGAGTAAGTTCATGGTTTGGTGTGTCAATTCTCTTTTTCTAAAATGTAGGGAAACTTGTAAAGTCTTTACCGCAATAAGTTCATAGCTGATTTTTACGCACTATTCTTACTGTTGCTAAGCCTGAAAGTGAATATTAACATTAATTTTCGTTTCCATGTATGGTACATCTAGGATGATTACACGACTTCTTTACTTCTTTCTCTCTGTCTCTCTCTTTTTCTCTACCTCTCTTTCTCATATCCTCATTAGTTCTTTTAATAGAGACTCAATCAATTTTCTGTTTCCACTACTCGAACCTCATGACACTCCCTATGCTCTTTTCACACGCGCACTGCCAAGTGCAGCTG
Organism: Strongylocentrotus droebachiensis; assembly: GCA_035222895.1. Lineage (NCBI taxonomy): Eukaryota > Metazoa > Echinodermata > Echinoidea > Camarodonta > Strongylocentrotidae > Strongylocentrotus > Strongylocentrotus droebachiensis. Next base: position 64,903 of record JAVYIG010001364.1, read on the forward strand.
ACCTATTTGTTAAAGGCCGTGTAGTATTTCACGACTCACTACTTTATCCAAATGCTGGAAGAACTGTCATAATGTATGATATGGAAGATTAGCATTGTGGATATCGTATTCATGTTTACAATATGTCTCTTTGATATCAAAAGTATTTATTTGTAATTTCTAGGTCCTTTTGCTGTCTCTTGAAAAGGTGTCTCTTCATGAACGTTTGACAGAATGTCTTACCGGACGATTTGACACCTGATATAGACATTTCTTTCCAAACTAAAATTGGAATTGCCCTTCTTCCAGTAGGTTTCATTAACACCGATGAAGTACAAAATCAATCATTCTTACCTTGCAAATATATTTCCGGTGCGTATTCCTGCAAAACTTATTACAATTCTGACAAATTTATGAGTCTCGTTTGCTTATATAATCCGAATAAGCTGCTGGACGAAAGTCTAATCATGAAAGACAATTTAAATCACAAGAATATTTCTGTTTGCATTTCTTTGGTGTTGTTGCACATATATTTCCAGGGTAATAGAATTCACTCGTAATTGATGTTGCTTCTTGAGTCAATACGCAGAAAGAAGCAGAATAACTTAAAGTGAGCGATGTCAGAGCAATACCAATTACCAAGTTCTTGGTTTTTAGCGTACAAGTCGAAGTTTGATAATTCTTTTCAATAAACTATTTCATCCTGTAGCTTATAGAGCCCATATCCTACATCAGTTGGTCATGCTATTACAGCAACTTGAAGACCAACCTCCACACTCACTTCTCCTCACTACATCCGAAGATGGACATTACACGTCAGAAACGAAATGAGGTAATGATTGCAGACAACTGTGCATCCCTTGCCATCGTATAACTTTTGAAGTGATCCTCATGATTGCTCTCCAATGGCATCCGACGCCCTTCATTTGAAAACACTTCACCTCCACATTACGCGTGGCACGTGGTCCATGGCAGTCAGATTGAGATTGAATTTCACCAGGTCTGACAGTATTAATAAAGCAGTTTATTCGAAATTCAACCCCCAGACGGGCTTACATGACAGGTAAATCTAATAAACGCCTTCATTCAGGAATGCGTAAATATTATCATGAATGACGATAATTATTGGTGCCGGTTTTACGCTAACAGTCCGAGTCCATAGTCCAAATGAGGGCAAATATTTACATAATATGTTCCAATGGCGATTTTCCATCGCTGTTTTATTCTGTACTTAATCACCAAGAAAGAGATTACAAGATTACAATGCAAATGTCACAACCGAGTTCAAAGCGTACAAGCTTAAAAGTTGGTTGACCGGAAAACCCACGAGCATAAATGTCCAATGGCTATTAACTGAAATGATGTATAATTATGTCGGAAAATAATACACGTTTTTTAGTCATGATCTAAATTAGACAGGAGATTGCAGCGTATAGACCGCTCACGCATGTTGTTATGAATCAGCGACGCTGTGAGGGGTAAGACACGGCCTTGACAGCACAGGTGGAGGAAAACAAATCATCGAAAAATAGAATGAAAAGAGGTTGACGTGTCATGACTGCTTCGTAATCGCTTTGATCATTGATGATGCTTGCCGAAACGTGTATGATATCCCCTGTCTTCCATATAGTTTAAAGACCCTATCCGATGAAAATACAACTTGATATAAATGAAAACTTAATGAATGTAGAATACAAATATAGAATAATCAACAATTATATACCCTTCCATTTTTGCACAAAAGCAAATTAAAATATCATTTTCCGCACCCCTCCGAATTACAGGTCAACAGGGGTCACATTTACCGAAGTTACAGTGACTACATAACATGTGGACCCGACCGTTTAACCTATATAGCTGAGGCGATGAGTTGTGCTTAATCAATGGAAAGTCATTGTGAATATGCATACTCCACACAAGATGATGTCATCAAGTCAATAGCAAGTTTTTTAGGTCGACATCTTCCGATTTTCAAAGTTTTCAGAGAGCTGATAATCCTCTGACAGACACTAAAATGTCATATAATTCATATTATTTTAATCTACGGCTTATAAGCTTTCCGTTGATATATAATTCACCCATCCATTTCATTTTTTTCAGTTCGGATATGGTCTTTAATATGACCTAGATTTCACTGACATTCTCTAAGTGAGGGCGGTAGTAACGCAATGTAAAACAAGGTAAAACAGAATGTCAAGCGTGATTGTCTTTGACATAACCCATTGTCACTTTCGTTCCACTAAAATACAAATTAAGCCAATTCCCTTTGATACGAAAGCATAGTATCCGCAAGACTATTACTCGTATCAAGGGGCGGCGATTTCTTTTCTCGACCGGGGGGGGGGGGGGATGGGGGCGAAATGCGAGGGACGAGGGAGCATAGTGTAAACTGTGCTTACGTGATACCAACGGAAAACAGATTTTTATGCGAGGGAGCGTAGCAACCGAACGAGAAGATTTTTGCACTTTTATTAGTCTTAATGCTTTAATTTTGGGCCCTCCAGAGCCTAATAGTGTGTTGCAGTCTTTAGTCAGTATTTCCTATACATTTTTTTTGCGTTTTTCAAATTTTCCGGGGGATAATCCCCTCTAAAAAAAAAAATGAGGGGGAACGTGTCCCCCCCTGTCCCCCGGGATCGCCGCCCCTGCTGGTATCATGATTAAAACTAATAAATGGACTTCGGTTCTTTGCTCCTTGAAATATTTCTATAACAAAAGTAATTGAAATCACCTTGTGGATTTCTCCTGTCGGGCAGATTGATAGATTACCAAATTAATTTCTATAAATGCAAAAAACATTGTTGCCTGGAATTTGTAGAAGTATCTATTAAAATGTGTATTATAAATAATGATCTTCATTATCTTGCAATCCCTAAGATTAAGCTTGTATCGAATGGTACTCATAAATAATACAAATTGTAAACCCATGTTTAAATAACTAATTGCAGTCCAAATGTTCCAATGCAGGAATCAGTCTTTTTTTCCCAGTTGTCTAGCCATTTATGCCAGGCATGCAATCAAACGATATTCGTCATCACATCACCTTGTAGACTCACAGTCATGTGTTTCCTAAAATATTTATTTTCTTTACAGGTGTCGTGAAACGTAATTGAGCTCGATTAAGAATAAACTACGGTTACGAATATCAACGTTGCTGTAATGAAGACACGTCTCCCCTTTGCTCTTGGGAAAGCATGTGATGAAAAAGTGAGGTGACTAAGAAATAACTTTTTAAATGACCTAGACGATTTCAGGATGAAAGATAACAACGTCTGAGAATTTCCAAGTTCAGAATTTGAAATGAAATTTGTCCCACCTATTTCGATTTCCTATTTCCTATATCTATATGATGTAACATAACGGATAATGAATCTTTTCGTACACTAATCGTTAAAATACATAAATCAAAGACTGCTAATTCTTATCTACATGTAAAATTAATTTACTTTAGTATGAAGCGTTTTAATTCTTCTTTCCTGTGAAAGAATGGACCTACCACAAACTAATTCAAATTAATTTATGTGGCTTTGGTTACTCCATTCTTACACTTATGTACTTATATAATTACTTATATAATTACATAGGAAATGACTGCATCTAAAACAGTGACGTCATAATTCATAATAACCATGCTACAAAGAGCCTGTCAATTGGTCGTATTCCGATAAAAAATGGTTTCAGTCAAGTTTCAAGCATTCAACACTTTTGATAACTCGAAATCACTCAATTTTTTATATCATTTTTTTTATCTCATACACATGTCCATCTACACCTTACACATTTTATTTCGTTCTTATTACTGATAATTACCCAGGAAATGACTGCGTCTAAAACAATGACGTCATAATTACCAGTGTGAAAATGAACCTTATTTCTTTTTTTTACTGAAACGGTGATGCTATTACAAAGGCTCATCTTCTTTTTGAAAGTACAAGTGCCTCGATTTATGTTTTGCAAAAGAAATGCGTAAGTGCTTATTAATACCTTAAGATGTTAGTATACATGACCGCAGCTTAAATGTGTCAGAACTGCAGGACAATTCGTATCTCTCTCCTATAGTTGGATTTATATCTGGTTGCTTATAGCTACTGAGGTGATGTATATTATTTAATTTACTCATCAAAGGTAATTTCTGTACACCAAATTGCTTTGATGTTGTCCCGAAACCTGTTACCTTCTCGGTCATTAAATGTTCATCCCGTATTAATATTCTACATCTATTCATACTTTGTTACCACGGGCGTCAATCAACGTTCAAGAAGAATAGCTGAGGGAGAAGGGGACAGGTTCCTTTTTTCCACCTGAGTTGACATTGCCTGACAGTACAGTGTTGGTGAGAGCAATTTTCCCCTCAACATTGCATTCGGGAATTGCGCATTAGAAAAGAACCAGATAGAGTACTTGGCATCACTTCCTACTCTCCTGAAGATATTTTGTTTAAAGAAGAAAAAGTGTGTGTGTGGGGGAGAGGGGAGGTGGGATGGGGTGAGGCTTATGGGTTGGTGTTATTTCCTATTCTCCTAAAAACGTGTGCGTTTGTCTGTGTGATTGGGATGGGGGGGGGGGGCGTTAGGGTGGGGTGAGATGGGTTTCAGGTTTTACGCCCTACGTTCCTACGAAAACACGTGTGCGTGTATCTGGAGGGGGGTGGTATAGGAGGGGGAAATGGCATTTCGTCCTACTCTTCAACACACGTGTGTATGGGAGGAGATGGGGCCTGTGTCTCACGTGACGTTCTTCCCCACCTGACTGGATTTGGATATGATATGGCGTCACCTTTGACATAATCTGTGTGTTCTATCCACGGCTCAGAAAATCACTTGTACGTTTGGTCGCCCAAGCGTCCAAGCAGTGACTGATGACTGGGGTAAATGTCCTTTAAGTCGGCTAGGTAAGGCCCACGCTCATCGCATAGTCTACAGAGCGGACATGTCGGTTTAATTACATGTCTTATGGGGTCACACGTACAGGTAGTCAGAATGACCAGAGTACAAATTAGGGAGGGGTGGGGTGATAGCGTAAGGGCGTACGTCTGTATCAATATGGAATGGACCCGAAGCAAACCGTCTCGTTGGAGCCATATTAAAGGGCGTTTATTCGTATAACTTACAATTTGAAGTGGTGGTCTAATTGATACTTCTTCGGATTTTTGATCATATTGTTCGCGGTTCAAGTTCCCCCGCGCCACTCTCTTCCTTTGGCAATACATTAATCTTCAGTTGCCACTCTCAACCCAGGTGATTAATGGATACCCGGTAAGATGCGGACGTTAATGTGGTTGAATTGGCACGTGTGCGCTTGTAAAATGGCGTCTAGCCGGAATACTCCCTAAGAAGCGGAGTTTGTCCACCTTACCGTAGATAATTAGAAACAGTATTGTTAATAATCCTTTAAAAAATCAATTTAATCACTTTAAAGGTAAAGACCAGTATTGGAAACGCTCCAATTTCAAAAAATGAAATGGAAGCTCTCATTACCAATCATGTGAAAGAATATGTTTTGACTAATACATGATGATAAAAAAAATTGCCGGGAAACCACCTACTAATTCATATATTTGGTAAATTTGTTTCTCTCATGGTCGTGTGAGAGATATAGGGTAGTCCCATATACATCTTTCTTTGTATAGTGCTCGTAACTTTACGAAGAATGGGCCAAATTTCTTATCATTTTGATGATTCCAGAACCTTGCAAATGCTAGATGCTAGATGATCAACCTTTTCTGATCGATTCCACAACGTTTCTTTCACAATGCAATCGCATGACCATTACTGGTCTTTACCTTTAAAACAAAAATCACCGTCACATCCTCAATCAGGCATTTTAGTAGAACTCGGCATTTATATGCGCAGTGGTCTTTATAGAGGGTAGTGCTTTGGAAGGAAATCATAACGATAATGATCAAGAAAATCCAAAGTGAAACAAATTGAAATCCTCAAATTTATGGCTGTCGATTGGATATCCAACAGCTTTTCATTTGTACCTCGTTAAGAAGATACCCCAAGTAATATTTTAGTCTTCGTTACAGTCACGTATTTGTCAGTCAATTAGAAATCAGTCATTCTACTTTCATCGGAATCCCGGCCAATTGGCAACCTCAGGGGCTCCGATGGAATTTACTTTATAGACACGTGCACGAAATCCAGATTTAATCGATCAATATTATATATGCTAATCAATGGGTGATAGCCCTGTTAGCCATACTTCTTCTTCTTCTTCCCCCTTTAACAATTCTGAAGCATGCATGATATGGCATTTGCTTGTTTCGCTTTCATTGCGATACTTTTCCCCCTCAAAATAGATTAGATTAATCCAGAATACAGGTTGCGCAATATTGGCCACTTTCCAAGGTGACAATATTGTTGAAGGCGACAGTTTCAATGTTCATTAACTTTGTTAATACTATTATCAAAAATACGTTTTGGACGAGATATTTTTATGACAAGTTTACTACGATTGTTCAATTCCTTGCCGCACTGGAATAAATTCGATATTCCGAAGCGATTCGGGTTTTTCTACTCAATGACTAAACCGAAAATTGCAAGAAGAGTATTCTGATTCTCCTGGCCTTCAATAGGAACATGGCTGCGCATGAGGGCGATGCAGCATTCAACTTACCCTACGGCTACGGGTAAGGTGTGGTGATGTGAGGTGTTCAATCGAAATTGTATTGTGACAACTGTACTTGAACGCTGTTCGACATGACATTGCTTTAAGAAGTGAGAGTAGACTTAAAGTGACTCGGTAACATTGCCTCAGATTCTGAAACAAAGTCCTGGATTTAGCAATCATAATTATAAACCTTTAGGCTAGTCAGGAATCACATGACTTTTACAAGCCGATCGCCTGTTTGATTATCAAGATATTTATGATTGGAAATCGAAATTTAATTTTTCGTTTTCCTAACTGTTTTTATAACAGTACAGTCTATTGGGGGAAATGAGTATGGTAAAACCGGTCACTCAAAGGTTTTTTTAACCTTTTTTGAGGCACTTCTTGATCATTTTGAAGCGCAATTTTGTAAGGGCATAAATTTTACACCACATCACAGACACTGATAACACGTATGGCCGTGCATCTCATAATTAACATTGTTAAACGATGCCTTTAAGAAGAGAAAGTAGAATTAAATAGTTGGATGGGTCTTCTATGAAAAGAATTGGAGTTTCTATATTTTAATGTCACATGCATATAGAGTACGAGGTAAATCTATCTTCTATACTAAAAAAATTCCTTTCAAATAAAAAAATTATAGATGTGCTTTATGCCTCTCTTTCTATCTGTAAAGCTTGATCATATCTCTGAAACTGCTTTACGCTAAATACAAACTAAAACTATATATATAGTTCTGCATGACTTCAACATCTCCAGTTGTCCAGTTGACTTTAAATGGTAAAACAAACTAGAACCTCTGTCAAGTGTTTGAACGTCATCACAGACAAATAGTTACATAGTCAACCTTGTGCTTAACACCAATACAAATATACTTTGCGTTCATGAAACTAAAAATCGTTCATTCCCAAATGAAATGATCTTTTCTGCAAGCCTTTTCACCTATCTATATTTAAGGTTCCCTTGGCGATGTAATTTGAAGGGTGCAATATTGAGCACGGTAATTAATAAGATTAGTGGACGTTTTGTCCATGGAATATTTGGGTCATTCTTTTTTTGCTCACGGTAAATATTAAATTAATTGATATTTGCGAAATGAATAGATTCTTGAAATTCATGTCACAGCTTTACCGTTTAATATTTCCTATTGACACTTTTAACGTTGATAGTTTTCTGTGCTCTTATCCAAACCAAGGTCATAATGAAACAAGATTGGGAAATGCAATTCGCAGCATTTAGAGGGGGAGGGATGGGGTCACTGTACCCTCATTATGTATTTTCAAAATATTATAGTAATACCCAATTAGGTAATTTTATCGTCATCGCATGCGTTGTTGTAGCGGAAATATTAAACTACTGTACATTCATAGAAAGTTATCAACGTCAGATTGAAAGTGTTGCTTTCATTTTTATCTTTGCACGATAACACTATATTCATCAAAATTATAGTACTGGTATTGTCCCGGAAAAGTCCTGGTTCATATATCAGGTGGAAATTATCAGAATGATTCATGAAGGCCCAACATGAAAATGTTATGATTAATACTTCAATGATACCAACTTAAGACAAATAATAAACTGTTTTACCTTTTCTCTCCTTCGCCCTTTCGTAAAACGAAAGGGCTTGCGTCAAAACAGGCTAGGGGAATAACATGTATAATCTCTTTAACCATCACTATTATCTCTTTCTATCAGTCTGTATTATCTACTGACATGGGCTTGGAGTGGGATTGGTGATATGTCAGAATGATTAGCCTTTATCAGGATTAAATAGGATCATCGGGCTCCCGAGGGTAGGTTTATATTCCATTGTGAGCTAACAGTCGACCCACTGATATGGTTTTATTTACCAACGAATGAGAGAGAGAGAGAGAAAGAGACAGACAGACAGAGGGGGGATATGGAGAGAGAGAGAGAGAGAGAGAGAGAGAGAGAGAGAGAGAGAGAGAGTATTAAAAACGATAGAGGACGGTGGGAGATGGAAACTTCGACTTTGTATTATACCGTCAGCTTTTGGAAATTCAAGCGTTGCTCATTCAAGTGCAAAATTATTTAAAGATTATAATAATAATAATAATTTTATATAGCGCTTAATACAAATGTCTCTAAGCGCTTTACAGATATACTATTACCCCGGTCATTGGATTCAATACTTGTCCGCACACACTGTGTGCACATTTTCCACTCATTATGTAATCATTCGCAACGTAAACATTATGTCCAATACATTTTTTTGTTGCTTTATGCGCACCTGTGGACGATGTTGATCGGCAGTTGACGTTCTACCAAAGTACGTTAATGCCATCCGAAGGCATGTCTGCGTGAAAATTCACAATCTCCGTTCCAGATTTGTAACTTAATACTGTTTCACATCACCCCAAGCAAGTTTTTTTTAATATCAACCAAATCGGGTGTCAATTCGAATTCATAACAAATCCTATTATTGAATGGGGGACACTTGAAATGGATATGGTTTGGAAGGCTTAAGGAGGTCACAAGAGTTACTTTGCAAAATGGAAATGCAGCCAGTTTTGGGTGGGCGTGTTGATTTTACAGGAACCTCCCATCGCGAAATTTTCTCTTTAAAATAGCCGAAATATCCGTCCAGTATACTTTAATTTTTCCTTTCATTTTTTTTTAGATTGATGGATGGATATTGTTACAGAATTCCTGTGTGTTTGCGATCAGATATTGTCCGAATTTTGGACTGTGATCAGTCAAAAGTTGTCAATAAAAATGCCTAAAGTAGGACGGCAACATCTAGCTGCATGAAGAATACCATCTCTTTTCAAGTGCAACTTTTAAGTTTGTAAGACTTTTTCTTTCTCCTGTAGCATTTGTATTAATACTATGCCATATCCTTTGGAAAGCGGACAAAAGTAAATTGTAAAAATGTTTTCATTCGATTTATATACAAAGATCCAGGAAAGGAGAATTACTTGCTAAATCAATCATTATGTAGTTTCGATGAAGTAGGGGCACGTAGACGGTAGATAGACGGAGAGGGAAAGATGAATGGGGTGACTAGGAAGGAGGGGTAGGGAAAGTTGCAGCGGGAGAGGAGATGGAGAGGAGAGTGAGAGTAAAGGGGAAGGGCAAAATGGTAGGGTAGGAGAGTGAGAGAGGAGGGAGCTGGAGAGAGAGAGAGAGAGGGGGAAGAAGAAATAGAGAGAGAGAGAGAGAGAGAGAGAGGTGGCGACGTAGCCTCGATTACACATAAGCATGATAAGTGATTCAAAAATTCAATTTAAAGAGGAAGAATACAAACTTGAGCTTCAAAGTTTACAAGGTTTCTCTCTATAGGCTCAAGCGACTGTTAACTCTGTAAAATGGGTAAGAAATTTGTTCTGCTCATCTTAAAAAATGGATAAGGGATTAATTCATTTAGTGCACAACTTATGAAAAAGTAGACCCCTACATCGTTCATCATCACCGATCATCCTTTGAAATGTTCTCTGTATTATTGGTAATCTTGACTTTCTATTCAATCTGACCCTTTTCTATTCTCTTCCGGATATATTTAAAAATATCTCAAGAATGTTTTCACTTTCCGGACAGAACAAAGTTTGTTCAAAATTTAAATTTCCCCTCAAGAATATCAAACTATATCGGAAATCTATCGGAAGGATGAGGAAAAGAGCTTAGTGCTGGTTGGCTTTATACAAGATGAATATATATCTGTAAAGAGATCTCCTTAACGGTTTGTCATATTATTATCAATCGACTTTGTTTCTCCTCCTCATAATCAAGGCCATGGTGGTAGTACTGCACTTTGATTACTCTAAATGGCATACGATGAGTCTTTCAAATTCCCATCCGGGAAAAACACGTACCCGCCATATTTGATGGAGTGCCAGTTCCGTCTCATTCTGTTTGCGTAATACATTTTTAATGCACCAAGTCAAACCCAAAACCTACTCATCGTTACGTGTCTGTTTCTCCTTCTCTATCTCTCAATCTATTTACTTATTGGTTTTCTCTTTCTTTCTTTCCTTTTCAATCCTCTTGTTTTCTTGAGGAATTGGGCAATCTTTTTTTTCTTCTGAAATTAAAATTTCAACAATATATAGAGTCCGCATCTTTCCGTTTCTTTTTTCTTTTAATACCAGCAAATTAGTCTTTTTTCTCACTCCTTTTCTCTCTGCCATCTGTTCTTCGAAAATTTTAATAAAAATTCAATAAGAAATTTCGGCAGTTGTCTGAGTGTTCAGTGTTCTGCAGATTTGTTTGCGTAAAACATCTTTAAGCACCAAATCGAACACCAAATACACTCATCCCACGTTTATCCTTCTCTATCTAAATATCTCTCTTTTTTCTTCGTTTCTCATTCTTTCTTTCTCCCTACATCCTTCCTTATTCTTTAAATATGTCAATGAGTGTTTTGATTCTTCTTAATAAACTATCCATTGATATTCTCATCTTCCAGCCCAGTAAATCAATTGTGCTAATTGCTCTTCTTCTTCTCCTTCCTGTTGTCTACACGTTTGCTCAACTCCTTAGTAATGATATAATTTTAGATAATTATGATTACAATACCAGTTGCTTATAAAGCACTTCACCTTTAAGTATAAACCAAGATGCTAAAGTATTATTATTTCACTTAGTATTCTTCACCTTTTACGGGAGTGCACATGCTATTCCAACCGAAATGACGTTCGCATCCTCCCGGGTACGCGATCTATACGTGGATGGAGAGAAGCGATGTGAATAAAATGCCTTGCTCAAGGATATAAATGTAGGTCGATGTGAAATAATTCTTGTGATAACATGGCACTGACAAAACTATTAAACTGCATTGCCAGTGTTCTATCGTCACGAAGAATATTTTATATCGACATGTACGTTATGATCTAATAACCCTCGTATTCTCCAAAGATTACCCCTTCATATGACATTTCAACAATTTATTATATTGTACATTCATGTTATGCACAAATGACCTTTACGACAAATATCAAATGAAAACTGTCTAGAAGGAGTGGAATAGGTAAATGTACTATTGTTTGCTTTGACATTTATTTTGGCATTTACTCTGGCAAATTGTGTTTTTCTCCTTGTAATATCTTCTTCGGACCCGACGATATCATGATCAAACCCCCCTTTGCACTATAAACATTTTGTTGATCAAAATCTTTCCGTTCACACAGAGATATACTTTCCTCAGCCAACGCGACTGGATCAGACAACAAATTTGGCATTCATGCACCATTGACTTTTGTCGCACTTAACCATCCACCACTCCAGAACCCATACAACATTCCGACGTACTCTAATTTCATTTCTAAATGCTGCAGCCCTGAATTGACAGCTCCGTCTATAAAGCCCCCTTAATGCAATCCCTTCCCCCGATGACTCAAAGACGTGTTAATACGGCGATGATATAAATCTTCGTTATGCCTGGGGCGGATCTTTTTACATCTCCCTAACACGCCATTTAAAAGCTAATGGAGGAAAGGCGTCTGTATCTACATTTCATCTTCTGCTCCAGAAAACACGCATATCATGGGTGGAGCCAGGAGCCGGGGGCATCACTGGAATGCTCTGAATGATGGGGAGGGGAACAATATTTCCCTGAAGCTTTTTTCAAACCCTGAAAAGGTTACGAAATTTGCCACCAGGGGTAAAGAGGGCATTACTACTTTTTTTAAACCCTTGCCGAAAGGATTTCGACAGTTACTTATATTCATATATCTACATCGCAAGAAATGAAAGAATTATAGATTTGCAGAAGAATTAGTCAGAGTGGAGTGGCTGTCACACCCCTCCATGTTCCCTTCGAGATACCCATGGTCATAGGCATAACTGACCCCAAAGGAAAACATGTTTTAGCCACTAAGGAACCAATCTGCAAGTACATCTGCAATGACGACGAACACTTATTTACAATAATTGAAGAGTGGCTGGATAATTAAGGAACACGTGACATGTGTAACCTTGACATTTGAGCATGGAAGCTAACAGTGTTTCTTGGGCAAGAATCTCGCCATTATACGCTTGCCTGAAAGAAAAAGCCAAAGAAGACGAATGGATGCAGAGTCATTCAGGTTTCATTCATAATCAACAACAATGCTATTCCTATTTTATGTCACAGGATATATATAAACAGTGCTCACGACTATTTTCAATCGTTACGTACGAATCGATTTTGTTTCCACTAGATCTAATTAAAGCCACAACTAGCTGTGGCAAATACTTTACCATGTATTTATTTAAGGTAGTTATAAAGCTCCAGAATTTATTTCTGGAGGCAAATCAGTTAAATGTTATTAACTATAACTTTTGTAAGCAAGATCTTAGCCTTGATGTAAAGAAATGTTGTAACAGAGTGGAGCCAACTTGTCTACTATGTACACGTTTTCTCACCGTGCCGTGTGCTAGACGCGAGTGTGGTGATTTAAAAGGAATGGTAGTTCTATTAAAATAATGCATTTTGATTTTCAAAAATCACACCAGACAAAACCATCAATTAATAAAAAGAGGAGAAAACAAAATCGAATTCGTAAATGACCTCAGTATCCAGAACATATATTTAGAAGAGAAAAACAACTCCAGAATGTAGAGAATTCATAAAGAAAATGAAGTGGTCTATTCACAAACGGCTGAAAACAAAAGAAATGCTAACAACACTCTTAATTACTGTTTCGATTGATTTCATTAAGAATATAGGCATGCCTTTGATTCCATACTAGCAAACCTTTTTTTCTCCATTAACCCTTAATATTTCATTATATTCAAGGGTGTAAATATCTTCTCCGCCCTATATATTTTTCTCATTTTTTAACAATGAGTCAAATTACGAATTACAACTCCTCAAATAAAGACCGTCAATACTACTGGGCCAGAAGGGATTACACCACCCACCCAGGTCACTGACAGGTGGCTATCTCATCAACTCAGCTCTCAACTAACATAAGAAAAAGAGGATCATGGGGGACCAAACAGGCACCGATTTGGGAAGTTTTCTATATAGAGGGAGCAAGTAGCTACAAGTAGGACAGTGGGGCTTTAAAGGTCAATATTTTCTTTAAAGTTTTTATTCAAACAAAAATTGATTATCATATCATTAAATCATGTCACCCGTCGTAATTTATTTGGTAAATTTGGATTTTTAAAAGTTCAAAGAACGTTTAAATCACGTCGGAATCGAAAAGGATAGACATCTTGCCTGTAAACGTAATTTTAGACTCTGTCTACAAAATATATTTCCTGGTAAATGGACTTTCTGTGGATATTCAGTTAAACTGGAAATCAATGAAAAGTCACAAAATCAAGAGGATATGAGGGAAAAACGATGATTGAGTCCGAAAATAACGTAACGTTTGAGAAAATGCATTATACAAGAGGTATATATCATGAAATGTCATTGCTTAATTCAATTCGAGTTTGAAAACATTATTGATTTCAGATGCGGATACTGTCTTGTTTGAATATTCATAACATGTTTCCTGTCAGAATCTTTAGTTAGCAAGGTGTGAAAACTGTCGGTGTACTTAGGTCATAAGACAAATAGTGTGTCCATGCCCAGTTTCTCTGAGTTCTTACGTGAATGTTTGATCTTGAGAATTTCAATCTGAACATTGTGAACAATATGATGACATTTGTTTCAATTGAAATTATTTGAACGAGGAATAAACACAATCGTATTTCGGCGCGAAAAGAACTGTAAAAATCACAAAAGTGTCTGATCTGAAATTCACTACCTGGAACAAAATGATAGGTAATTTATTTCTCCGAGAGGTATATTACCTAACGAATATTCAGAGTAGGGTGTTTTGTTAAATAAATGTTATCATATATTTAAAAATATGATTGTTGGGTTTCTATGAGCGATTTCAATTTACCAAGTTCGCTAGGATAATTGTAATAAAAGAGGAAAACAAATTTCATCCTGACCAAATCAGGCTTAAGGGCTTTGTTTGTCCACATTGGCGTTTTGTTTTTACTAACATGAAACACACAATTTCTTAGAAAGACAAAACAAGTGTATGGACAGCCAGTCAAAGAAAAAGTGTTGCGAAGTAACTTGCGATGATTCACGTTCATGCACTGGACTTCGTTCATCCATCTCATAATGACGTTGAAAAATATTTAGCCATGCTTGATATGTTAAATCGGGTAGAGAACAATGACCATGTCCATATTAAAGGCGATGTAAAGAGAGAGAAAAAAAAGAGAGAGAGAGAGAGAGAGAGAGAGAGAGAGAGAGAAGGGAGGAGGATATCAGCAGTGGGAGAGAATGAGGGAATGGAAGGAGGGAGATAGATAGAGAGAGAGAGAGACAGTGTGAGGGGGAGGGGGTGAATCGAATATAAGCAATAAATGTAGAGAAAATGAAAGGATCTAATCTCACCATAATTTACTTTAAGAGAAAATAACTTACCCGAATCCTAGCCGTCATATTCGACTGACACATTAAATGTATAATTTTATTGGCAATAGAAACATTAAAATTTCAAGTGGAGAACAGGATTGGATCTAGTGCCTACATCGTTTCCATTTGACTTTGTCGGGAAGTACGTCTGAACGTCCTTTCGCCTTGAACAATTTAAACATGGTCAAAAATATATATAGTCACAGTAATATGACACATGATTTGTTGAAATAATCGCAAAGTCGTTCGGTATGCTCCATATTTTATATGCAGTAGCTTCATTCAGATGAATGGCTTCAGGAATTCTAGTATGGTTAGCAATTGGCCGTGTTGTGTACTCCCAATTGCTATCTATTTCTTCAGCTTCCGGCTTTGAATAAACTAAATACACAGTCGAATATCGAACTACACGCAGCTAAAGAAGAAGAAGAATTATACACTATTTATTTATTATTATTTGTTAATATATAAACATAACCTAATCCTCCTTAAGATGATATGCAATTAGAACCATACCAATTTCGCATGAGTGTGGATAGCCATTTCACAATGAATTCTCTCTGAAAGAAAATTGCAAAAATGGCCCATCTGGACATTCAAATGTTGATGAGCATTTCCATGTTGTAGAGTCAAATTAAATCAAAGGAAAAAAAAATTCCGAAGTATTCATTTGCGCTCTCAAGAGAATAAATACAATATGATGTGAGCAAATAAAGCACCATTGGTGGTATTTAAACAGACAAGGTGGCGAGTGACATTATGGGGTACTTCGACCCCA
This sequence comes from Strongylocentrotus droebachiensis, assembly GCA_035222895.1. NCBI lineage: Eukaryota > Metazoa > Echinodermata > Echinoidea > Camarodonta > Strongylocentrotidae > Strongylocentrotus > Strongylocentrotus droebachiensis. The sequence continues at coordinate 80,643 of JAVYIG010001364.1, forward strand.
TTCGGAAATTTACCCGATACGCGGTTGTAATCAGTACTCAGAGTGTGCCTCGTCAAAATCTTTTTCCCGAGCCCAAGCCGAGTAAACTTCCGAGCAGCCCCGACTGGCATCCGGAAGTCTGGTGGTCCACCCTATTTTTCGATGTCTCCAAGAAAAATTACGTGATGCGAAGGATTCCTTCTTCGAAGACGAATTTTACTCAGATTCAAGGGCCAGTGCACTGTAATGTTGACGGAAAGGCCTTTCGAGCGGATTATCCGGTAACTTTAAATCCATTGAAATACATAATCTTCATTTTAATAGCGGTTATATTCTAATGCACCACATGGCGCTTTACTTTTGAAACTCCATAAGATTCATTTAAACTATAGGAGGTCATTATGGACATCTGTTCTGCATTTAATGGAATGACGTCACATGCTGGCAATGACATTCAGGGAATTAAACCTATTTTTATGAAGAAAAAATACATGTTTTGTGAGTGTTTTTCTTGAAATAGGATAAATTCGACGCTATCCATGTCTGAGAAGTGTTCTAAAAATGGCTCAAGAATCATTCCTTGGAAAGAATACATGCTCGTATGTCTGAAAAGTTTCTCCAAGTCTAACATAAGGCCAATTTCTCTTTTCCACATAAAATTCGAACATATCATCCCGGCTAACGAAAATAAAGGGGCCACCCATGGTACAACTCAATGCAATAGAGGTTCTTGTCATGTGAATCACAGAGGTGGTGGTTGTGTTTTTCCGGCTATAATGTAATTCTGAAAATAAAGTTAGAATCACATTCATGGGTTTTGGCAGTTCGCCTTTGTTCGTTTCTTCAAGCAACAAGAACCGAATAAGGTTTCCAGGCTTGGATTCAAAAGCTAACGTCGCGTAATGAAGTTAGGAGCGGTAATGGGGCAGGGTTGTAGGGGTCAAGTTTAAAAAAGGAGTATTCCGTGTTTAGACAAGCATCGTACATTTTCTCTGACTGCTTGGCCGGATCAGCTGCCGAAGACTCGCAGCCCTTGCGTGCGTATGCTCAAGTATTACTAACGACTGGATGGAGAGAGTAACTTAAAGGCAAACGTCAATTCGAACGGTGAAGACATTTTGCACGTCTCAAAGATCAAACATATTTCATAGTATTTTCAACAGACTGCAAATGAATCGGTCTAGACGATTGGAATATGTGATAACTGATTAATAAACAAATTAACATGTATAGGAAAAACTACTTGCAGACATACACGTATTTGTTTGTGTTGCTTATGTGTTGCCATTATGTTTTTGTAAAATAAATTGTGTGTGTGGTCAAACAATTTATTGAATACGTGAAGTTAGAGAACAAGTTTGTTACCAAGTCCTAAAAGACCCTATAAGGATAGCTATATCCCACTCGGCAAAAATTCAAAATTATCTATCATAACACCAGACGCCTTTAAGTTACTAGTATACGTCTGTCTCGTTCAGCATCGAAAGTTTGTTTTAGAAAAATATTGGAGGACTATTTGCCAATCACAGATCGCAGTCTGACCTAGCGAAACCGTCTGGGTCTAGAACTAACCGCTTTAGTTGTATTCATTTATTCTTATTTTTTTCATTATGAATTACGTACAGCATTGTACTTGGTTCATCCATCTCATAATTCTTGCATTGTTAAACGAGTAGAGAACAGTGACCATGTCCTTTGCAAAGGTTTAACATAGAGAGAGGGGGGCTGGTAGAAGACGATAAAGATAGATATATAGATAATAGATAGACAGAGGGAGAGAGAATTGTAGAACAAGTGATAGACAGAGAGAGAGAGAGAGACAGAGAGAGGGGGGATGAGATATATGAGGATGTGGACAAAAAACAGATCAAGCTCCACTAAGTCTTTGTCTCTTTCTTTCCTATCTATCTCCATATCGGCTATCCTGCTTGTTTTAGTCGTATTCGATTCCATATTTAAGCAAACTAAATGAACATATCTGGTTTCCATGTAAAAGCCTAGATTATGTTTATCATACACAGTGATCACCTGCTGATAATGTAATTTTAAAGGAGATATTTAGAGAGATAATATCAATGCAGAGTGCAATTTGAAAACTACCGAGACGATTACGATCGAAAGTTTACGCATTGACATGGATCCTTCATTTCTTTGTACAATTCACGTGAATAATTGGTATAATTATGATATGACCCAATTACTTTGTTTCATATAAAACACCAAGAATGACTGTAGAATTCAAGAACAAATTCCTGATAATGCATGATCATGTCTCAATATCAAGAACAGGAGAAAGAGGGGAGAAGGAAATGTATACAATTAACATCATTGCTAAGGGAATTGTGAGGAAAAGAAAGACAGAGAGAAAAAATTTAAGAGCACGAAGAGAGATAGATGCATAGATAGAGGGGAATAGGAAGAGAGAGAGAGAGAGAGAGAGAGAGAGAGAGAAAGATGGGGTGGGGGCACCGGCAGAGATGCGACATATTTAGAATCAGAATAATTAAGTAAGTCGGATGAGTTTAACCTCCAATCACTAACATTAAACATTAATGCAATGAATAATTCATCAATAACATACATCCGTAAAATCAGACACATCTGAAATGATACACAAACGAAAATACAAACCGCCGCAAAATCATCTTCCGTTTCCACTGCGAGTTCGCTTTCCCTCATTAAGAAGAGTAATTATATTCTTTATTCCCCCAAAGGAAGTCGTTGACAGATAACATTAATTATTATAACTGATACATCGTTAAACAGGTGTTTTTCTACAACTCTTTCATTCAACGTTGGTTCAGGGTCAAATGCACTACTTTATTCTGTGAGCTATAATCACATCCATTATGCACGTATATAGAGCATAATCTAAACTCCGAGGTTTCCATGCACCCACCCATATACTTGCAGGTTTAATATCCCCTGTCATAATGTTACGAATACATAGAAATGTGAAGAATCACAAAGAAAGATAGGTAAAAAGGTTTAAAAACCACAGTCCAATCATTCGATTATTTCTATATGATCCTCCTTTCCTGTACCTATGAAATAGAGATGGGAAAAGAATCGAAAAACAAATAGCATTCTCCCAATTGTGATTTAAAACGTATTTACATAAAATCAGATCGATTTGTACTTACATCAATTCATAATTGCCTCTACTCCTAAAATACGCTGTAATTGCCGTTCGCAAGAATATTATGAGCAAGTGGTGAAAACTGTTACGAAAAAGTACCACAGATATGATATCCAACTTCATAACAAAATCTTCTTAAATTTGGTTTATAAAAACTACTTATTGCTTTAAAAAAAATCACGTAACATCGAGCGCATAATATGTCAAATGAGCATTTCACTTAGGATAAAAGTGAAATTAAGTAAATGCTTTTGCCAGGCCTCTTGCTACTTTAGACATTAAGAATGGCGAGGATAAATCCTGATATTTTTTCACGATCAAATTTTATTTGTCCATTTGAAATTAAATACGATCAGTCTACGTCACTAGTCTCCTCATGAGTACGGATTTTGAAATATTTGGAAGCTTAAAAAGAGAGATTTTAATCAATCTACCGAAAATGCTAGACACATCAGCAAAAGTTTGAAATCGACACCTTTGTTCAGGAAACAGGTTTCTGAAGTCACATTACTCGACGATCCTGCCCTGTAGCTTCCTTGAACGATTCCTTTACATTATAGCCTACCAAGAGCAATGAATCAAGAAAACTATCAAGCAGAATCGTCAAAAAGTTGAAATTTGTAAATTTAAACTCGATTTGTCACCCTTAAGAGAAACATATCTGACTCATGCTTGCAAATATATTGGCAATTCCATAGCAATTCCGTGGCAATTTCTTTTAAAATATGTTTTGATACTTCCAGGCGAAATCTCGTTAAAAGCACTTTTAGTTTTAGTTGTTTGTCACTAATTACAATCTAAAATATCTTATTATGACATGAACACTCGATGTACCAAAGAGTTTCAGGCCTTTTCGTTATAAGATCCATCAAAATGCGGGGAGAATAATTGTATCATCTACCATACTCAAAATATATTTTCTTTTATATAAAAAATAAACTGGACTTAGACCAGTCTAAGTTATATTATCTTATTCTAATATGTTTTCCATTTAATATAACACAATATCAATCAAGCAGTCGTGCTATCCTTATATTCTAACCTATAATTTTCTACCTATAAGTTACAATTATTGATATGACAAATTTAATGACAGATTTCATCCAATTAATTAAAGGGAGAGTTTACTGAAGCTAAGATGCTATTATTTGGTATTTTTAAATAATCTCATTTCTGCCTCTTACCTGAAAAAGTGATGTTTGGAACTGGACTAAAAGAAGAACATCAGCGCCAATCACAGGGGCACGAACGGTATGATGATTGTGGTGATGATGATGGCGATGATGGTGGTAATGGTAGTGATGGTGGTACTGGTACCAAGAATGATGATTTTGGTATCGATGGTAGCAAAACTGTTTGACGACTTTACTAAGTTGCAGTAGATTGCAACCGAGCATTCCCGCCTTCTTCCAAAGATGAACTCCTGTCCGATCCACGATCTCTCCTCCCAACAGCTCCCCACCCACCAATAAAAATAATCAAACTAATATATTTCAGTTCCTGCCAGCACTAAGGCTGCAAAGAGTTCCGAGCGTTGCACCCTATGCGCCTCTGCTCTGTAAACGAGTTAAATAGCTGGTAAATATTGGAATAGATTTATCTGATACCAAAATCCACCAGAAAAAGCTTTGGGGTGTAGCGAACCCTGCGGCACCTGTGCGAAATTCGAGATGATTTCTCAAAGGACCGTCTGTAAACTCGTATTCAGTTTCGAAGTCGAGCTACCACCACCAACTGAAGATGAAGATGTCGTTCCCTCCTCTGTCTTTCAAACACCAACTGTCAGTTCACCGGAGTTCTGTTTCAATTCCAAAACTAGCATCCATGAATGGATACCAGGAAAAAAGAGAGTTGATTGGGAGACGCTCTCTCTTTCCCTCACCCCTCTCTTGATTCCTCGTTGGTCATCCGCTGAAGATCGGCCGAAGGAAGTGGTGGTCGACAGCGGTCACCAAGATACCAGACGGACACAGAACGAGATGCCAGATTTGATGATGCTTCTCAACCCACTGATATATTTCATCCGTCTACTCCTTTCCTGATAGCCGGCGATTGATGGCAAGTGGAGTTGTCATAAGCCGAGCGGGGAATCAGAGAGCTCCTGTTTTTTCCCTACTCTGCTACCACCCTCCTCATCATCAAGAAGATGCGCGCGCATCTTTATACCCTCGCCCATTTGTGAGAAGCGGTGGCCCCTCCCTCTTTGTGAGGATGATCGCTATCAGATAAGAGATGATGCAGGCTTCGCATCAACATATCTACCAACATTTAGTTTTAAGTTTATGTTAGGTTTGTTAAATCGTAGTTCACATGATGATGCACACATCCAGGCTATCTAATCGTGGCACATTCCACTCTATCATTTGCATGTATCCTATTGCTTCCACAGAAAGACAGCGGAAAGGAATCATTTTCGTCAATAATACACTCAAATTACTTTGCAAATCCACTTAACAACATGGTCGAAACCACGAGAATGACATTATCTGATTGTCTGAAAACAAAATGAATTTATCCAGCCTTGTGTGGCTGTTTCAAGTAATTCTCTATTTGAAAATATCAATTGCATTACCTGAACGAATCCGGCCTGCTTTGGTATGTGTTGTGAATAAGGAAAATGGGGTCGTGGTTTCGAAACTGTTACTTCAGTCTACATAATTATTTTGTGTCTATTCTTTTTATTGGGAATAAAGACATTAAAGTGAATGAGGAAGAGAATTCTCACGATTGTTTTCATCTCATGATTTCCTGCTATTTCCGTTTTTTTCCCCAAAAAACGAAATCTTTGGAAGACGGCTGCATTATGATAATAAATTGACAAAACAGCTCGTTCTTGAACTGATCTTAAAATATGCCACGTTTTACAACTTAATTCAATTCTGTTGAGAGGTCCCTTTCAGTTTCTCTCGACATCCATTAATATATTATATCATAATGAAGGTTTTATCACATTTTGAAGATCTCAATATTATTAATCGCATTCGAAATCATCATAACATGAATATTGTTACCTAAGGCTAATTTCATCATACTTTGGATTCTTAAAATAGTTTCAAGAGATTCACGTCTATATTAATTGATCACGATGTTGCAGTGTTGTTTGATGCAACAATTAATAAAGGGGACACAAAACGTTCTTGAGACGTAAACACACGTTCTATTACTATAACCGCTTTAGGCCTTTGGGACGTTTTGCTAAAAACGTCTCGAGAACGTTGTATCTTTGTTACATATATGATTATGCACTCTTTGTATCACAAAAGCAATTCGGGTTTCGAGAGGGGGCATTTACCACTTGCCATAAAGAAATGTAACAAGTCGTTAGGGTTCATTATTAATTCGAACAGTGGTGTTGGGTTTGATCCCAGACTTTCTACGATTCAAAGGGTGTGCTTAACTCGATACTGCAGCGTACTCCGTATTTTTCGTAGTCAAAACTGGACCAACCAAGATAATACCTACTGTTAAAATAGCTCGCAGTATTTACATACTCGTACTGGGCTTGTATTAAAGGTAATTGTCCTTCCATCTTTACACGATGTTTCTTGCCAAACATCTTTGCATCTTGCGGAAAGACCGGCACTACTTTCGGCACAGTGCGAGAGGGGCTAAACAGTAATTGCTATATAGTACACAGCTATTGTCTTATCAAGAAGCTGGTAACTTCTTGGTCTTATTAACATAGTGCAATTTGCAGGCACAAGGGGTTGAAGGGGACGATGTATATATATATATAGTGTCACTATCTTTGAGATCGCCATACTACCCCTTTCTCTACAGGGACATGAAGCGAATTTTTTAATCATAATTAATTTCCCGGATATGAAACACCGTTTCTTGTGTTCGTTACAATTTTTTTATTTGTTCCTTTTACTTAGTTTATCTCTCCAAACCTCTATCCTCCTTGATTTTACTCTTCATTCCAATTCCATCATACGTTATCTCTCGACCGTTCTATTTATTTTTTCCATTTCATCATTCCCGTATGTGACATACACATTTACGAACACACTCTGTATCTTCTATCCTTCTCCTTCTCTCTCTCCTTCTGTCCCTTTCTCTTAATATTCCCTCACCTCCTTTTGTTTTACTCTACCAGTGAAGCATTAACCATATCTTTTAAACAATCTACACATTTTGCTTCTACCTAACCATTCGTCTTTCGAAGTCTTCTCCTCTCTCTATCATTCTCTCTTCTCGCTATACCCTTACCTACGTTATCATTTGAGACTCTCACCTATCGTTTGATCACTCTTCCTCCTCCTCCTCTTCCTCCACCTCCTCCTCCTCCTCCTCCGTCCCCTTTCCCCCTGATGTTATTCTATCTATTTCTAAGCGATGTTTTGTCCCCTCAGTATGCCACATTTGGCTATTACCTGGGTACCTTGTGCTGGGTCGTCTCTTTATGTAATTGCCCTTTTCGACTCAGTCGCATTTACCTTAACTTTTTCATTTTGAAAGGAAATATCCCACGATATGTACGGAACCTTATCTTGCTAAGGCTCAACTCTGCTGTAACCTAATAAAAGGGTATATTACACACCCATCGGTGGCAGGAAGCTCACTTGCCTTATATACCTGAAAAGTTCAACTACCCCTCAGAAAAAAATGACCGGACATTCAATGGTCTCAGTCGGGCAGTTTAAAAAGACGGACAGCTTCAAGATTTATTATTTTTTTCCAATTATGTTATGTTGCTTTCCATAAACAGTAGGTGATTGAAAGAAGATAAGATGCAAACAAAATATGAAAAACATATACTTAGTTTAGATTATGAATATAAATGCTTATATTCATTTCACGTTTTGTTTGTATAACTGTCGATCCCTATTGCTTTATATAAAGTTGTCATAGTTTTAGACCATTTCGTATCTAGAGTCTATTATCACAATATCATCAATATTATCATCATAATCACCTGTGTCGAAAGTTTGTTTTGTCGCATCTCTCGCTCTAATGGCACACGTTGTATCTGTTTATTTATCTTCTTTTATTAAAAAAAAAAACATTCATCTGGTTTTGTATCTTGTTGTTGTTAGTATCAAATCAAGTTGTGTGTCTCGGTATATAGAACAATTATTTCCTTTGACATGGGGTAAACAGGCTTTAGACCAAGAAAGCCTGTGTCCTAAACAGGTTACTTATTCATTAACAGTTCCCTAGTCCCTTGGATAGGACCTTGTGCCGTCTTTCTTTTGGGAAATAGTGACGAGCTTGATTTTCCCTATAAACAGATCCAGAGGACCCGATCATAATACCGTAATGCCACCAGGTAATTGTGACTTATGTCGTTCGTAGGTAGTTGAATACCAACTAAAAGAAGATGAGTGCACAACTCGATGTTAGTATGTTTTATTTCATGTGTAACAGAAGACTTCAAAGAATGATTTCAAGGGCACTATCTCATTGTACTACCTACAGAAATCATGTTCAAGTTACATTATACGTTTTTTGTCATATATGTAAACTACAAAAGTTGACGCATAAAGGCTATTGCAATGCCTAACTTATTTTTTTTGAGGGTTTGGGAACGTTCGTACTTGTTTCTCGTGGACACTTTACAGAGCCGTTTACACACTAGCATTATGATTCAGTTAATATACAACGTAATACTTTTTAGAGCACTCTATGGAACTATCAAGCTCTATCGTTTCTATAATAAAGAAATAATAAATCTAAAATATAAGTCAAAAGGTTAATCGCATCCTGGAAACCAGATTCTGAAATTGATCTGAATAAGCTCTTCGCATCATTGCTCCTAGAAAAATTAACTCAAGAAGCAGATCATTAAGAGAAATAATGAGAAAATCTCATCAAAATAGTCCAAGATCCTATTCTGCGATCTCTGATGATTTTTGACATTTCATTTACTTTCTAAGCTAGCGTGACCAGGCAGGTGTCGGGTTTATCCCGTGAGGTGCTATAAGGGGTCCTCTTGCGGAACGTTATTACCCCTTTTAAATTTCTTGGTCCTATGAACCCACATCGGGTTACTAGGGTTGACAGTAAATGGATACCAATATTGTTAAGATCTTCAGGATTGACAGAATGCTAGAAAGATCTTCATGAAACCTTTAACATGTTGACGTTTTCGAGAAGAGTGGTTGAATCATTTCTCAATCTGTCTTAAGGAAATACATCAAATAAGGTTTACAAAAAATCAATAAAGTTTAATAAGGGAATACTACATTTCATTTGTGATAATACCAGAAATCAAATTTGTGTCACAGTAAATAATGAAATAAACAAATAAAACCGTAACTCGTGGATAAATCTAAAATAAATTTCAGAAATTTTACACACACACACAAATATTTTTTGGAGTGTTTTAAGAATTTCAAAAAGTTAGGGTTAAGAAACGCCAGTAGAAACACTGAACAAGCAAATCGATGTGTGATTAAAATTCTACCATTCGCCACATTGTTGAAACTCATGAGTGGTCTACATACCATTACCAATCATGCCATCTATCCGTCTATCTCTCTCTGTCTCTCTTCACCCCACACCCACATACACGCATGTTAACACACACACGCCATCCAAACCCTACCTACACGTCGTCTCCCTCACCGTCACATCACCCATACATATAGGCACGCACACCCACATAAATAAATAGCATTTACCCTACCGAGTTCAACCCCTTTTTTATTTGATTTATAATTCGAAAATCTGTTTAAAGTTTTTTGGAACAGTCTATTCTTTTTCAACATCCATTTGATAAAATTCTCACCCTGTTGATGCATTATCAATGTGTACTCGAAACCAACAAAATCTCGTGACACACCTTAAATTCGTTCATTCCTACCGTTCACTTCGAGAACAATTTATCTATACTTTTTCATTCTGGATTTTATTATCATTATTTGCATGTCATGTCATATATTAACTCAATTTTCATTCCAACCTCTCTCTCTCTCTCTCCATCTCTCTTGGTATACACATACTTGTACACACATTTTTACCGCCCACACGGGTTTTGTTTGGAATTGAATTTCGTCTCCAAGTCAGCGTATTTAAAGAACCCAGTCTAGCGTGCAAACCCCTCCTCCTTAAAAACACACTCCTCTTTCTCTTACCGATAACATTAAAGTTGGAGGAAAGAAGGAAGAGAAATAAAGAACAAGAAAATGAGGATGATAAAAAAAAAGTCGCAGCAAATTCCGACGGAATATCTATTCCTCTCGGCTTGCTCGATCGATAATGAATTTCCTTTGGTTGGATGCGAATCACCTGTCTTCGTGAAGCATGCCATACAATCTTGTTTAGCAGACGACCAAATATGATTGTGCACGAGATATCGATACCAATTGTGGTACCATCGATAATTTTTCTATGAACTTCGTACTATTTGAAGATGACTGAATATATATTCCTTTTAAAAGTAAATACCGTACATATTCTATATCTATGAGTTAAAATACAATTTACCTTCAGAAATACAAATAGACAGGAATCTCGAAAGTAAAATATTTATAGTTCTGACTTAATTATGCCTACTATCATTTCTACTAAAGCTCGTAAAATGGATTTAAAAACATGTGGAAACTAGTGACAGATTAATTTATGCAACTAGTATCAAATAACAACTTGATATAGAAATGTTCTACGTTTTACCTCTTGGTCAGAATGTAATAGGCGCCTAAACGACGACGAATCCATGTATGTGGTTGAAAATCTAGGGTTTGATATTGTATTACGATACCGATATTATGAGCATTGCTTATTATTCGTTTTCATTACTGTGGAGTTTAACTTTCACCCTACATAAACTCACTTCTTTTTTATTGTTTAATATCCATTTGACACCATTCTAATGCATTTTTTTAAACACTTTTGTTTCTTTCTTATTGTCATTCATGGAGTTAATACAACCGCTAAGAACAGAAAATATGTTGAAAAATCAATGAATAAGAAGATACATTCATAAACGGATGAATAGACCGATAAATGATTTGATAAATAAAATAAATGAATAAATTAATGAATAAATAAAACCAGGAAAGAGAAAGAAAATAGGGCGCCAAACCGCTTGTGTGTCCCTTTTTCTTCTATATTCAATATTTGTGCCCAAACTCAAGTGCAAGTTTAATCTTTCAGAAAGAAATTAAAATGTGGGGGGGGGGGACAACAGTTTTGTTTCCTTGCTTATTTAACATAAAGATATAGTTTTTCATTTCAGAGAAAGAGAGCGTTAACAGGTAACATTTAATAAAATATGAATGCGACCATTTTAACGCTTAATTCGTTTATTAAAGTCCAGTGCATCGACTGTACTAATCTCTCCTTTATTTCGAGCCCATTTCAAAATATGATTACATCAATACATCATCCTTTATGGCAAAAACAAAAATACATTTTTCTGGAGGTCGGTCGCTTTGCTTCTTCGTCAATGTCTCTTTATAATTTTATTAACTTTGAGCTAGGAACCCGGATAAAACTTACTTAAATCGTGTCAAGTATTTGACAAAGCAGATATCGCTCTACCAGTTTCCATGAAGTGTTTGTAGAGTATGTTGAATTATTACGCTCCGCCTCCCTCATCCAGACTATTGCTATAGCATGAGATCTAAACGTCATCAATCTAGGTAGCTTGCGATTGAGTACAAGAAGTTGTTCGATTTTATTTTACAGTCGCGATCTCTAGAATCTAAATGATGCAAATATTTCTGCCCGAGTTCTAGAAATTTCATTTAGAAACAAATTAATGTGATATCTAGTTTTACGAGATACAGAAAAGAGGTATGCTCTTTTTTATTTTTCGCCGTACAGTAACAATGTCGTTATTTCTTCCTAGTGGTAGGATAAATCATTTGATGACATTTGAACAATTGGTATTAGATTCTAGTCAAATTAGTTCATCGCTTGTTATTTACGGTAAGCGCTGAATGCATTACTGGAATCCATGGATAACCACGTTATGAATAGTATGACGTCATAATGGTTAATGCATTAAAATATAATGGCATTTAACGGTTATGGCGTCTTCCTCATGTCATTATTTCGCGCTCACAATCATTATTATATAATCATCATTATAGAAAATTCTAAAGAGAACCAATGGCCTCTAGAGAGGTTCAGTGTTGAAGGAGGATTCGTAAAGTGGAGTTATCAATTGATTTGCTATCATAATATTGTTAAATCCTTTTGAATTTTATATTCCAGGGTATGAACTGCAGCAAATTTTCGTTAGGCTTTTATCCGAGTCATATCGATCTTGTATTATAACGATAGCTTTTTAAATATATTTGACTTTTAGACCTTTATGACATGACACCTTTAAAGGGATCCGGTAACTTTGTCTCAGATTCTGAAATAAAATTCTGGAGTTAGCTCATGATGCAATGATAATTATAAACCTTTAGGTCAGTCAGGAACCCCATGACTTTTACAAGCCGATCGCCTGTCTGATTATCAAGATATTTATGATTGGAATTAAAAAAAATGAAAACCGTTCGCCTGACGGTTTTCATAACACTACAGTCTATTGGGGAAAACGAGTATGGTAAAACCGGTCACTCAAAGCTTTTTACTTTTTTGAGGCACTTCTTGATCATTTTGAAGCGCAATTTTTTTAGGGCTTCAATATTACACCATATCACAGACACTGATAACACGTAGGGCCGTGTATCTCAGATTTAACATTGTTAAACAATCCCTTTAATTAACAATATATTCTACCTATCTGCTATTGGGGTTAACTAACTTTTTTGATTTAAAATAACTTAATCTTTTGATTTAAAATAACTTAATCTTTTGATTAACTATCAAACGCCTGGTTTTGGGAAAAAGGTCCTTTATTAAATTATTTATTCCCCTCTCTCTTTCTCTTACACTGTCGCTAATTCACTCGTTTCTCTACTCATCATTAGTCTCTACCTATCACTGTTTCCACTTTCTATCTATCTCTCCCGCTCTCCCAATCTCTCTCTTTCTTTCTCTCTTTCTCTCTCTCTCTCTCTATATATATGTGTTCATTTTCCATCGCTCCTTCTCTCCTATAAAGTCTCCCAGTGATGAATACAAATTCCTCTCTTTCTCCCTGTTTTGGTTTCTCTCTCTCTCTCTCTCTCTCTCTCTCTCTCTCTCTCTTGTACTCTCTGTCGGTTTGTTCTCTCTCTATCTCTTCCTCTCTCTCCTTCTCTCCCTCTCTCTCTCTCTTTCTCTCTCTTAGTTCTATAAAGCTACCTTTCGTTCAGACAATATAACATTTGCTCATCGACAGTGCTCACAAGAATTATTTCGTGTTAACAAATGTTTCCGTAACATTAAAGTGCGATGAACACGTGTCATGAACAGACAAACATCTCTCCCCCTTTCCAAAGTCGATCATCCATGCTGTTTATAGATATAAAGGCATGTTTCTCTGGACAATAACAGACACCTATCCTTTAACATGCTCAGTATGAACTTACTTTGATATGGGGCAGAATGGTCTCAATCTTACAGACTGAATCATGTTTTTCCATATCTTAACAAAAATGGACATTGTATTATACCATCAGCTGTCTACATATTATATATTCTACTACTTGCCAACCGAACCACAATACAATATTGGAAGAGTGCAGTGTCTAACCTAATTCATACAGCACAGACCCACATATTTGCATTCTGGTAGAGTCGAGACATTTGTCTCAGCTCGACCACCCCCCCCCCCCCCCCCTTCCGATAGTGTACGTGAAGTAAGTAAAACGAGGTTTTTGCTAAAGTGCTTTTATCATTTCCACGCTTTACAAGAGAACCGCGTTCACCCCAATTTCAAAGAGATATTGCACAGTGAAGGGGTGGGTGGTGGTGGTGTGTGTGTGAGTGTGTGTGCGTGTGTGTGCGTGTGTGTGTGTGTGTGTTTGGGAGTGGGGTGGAGATTGCCATTCCCGGGCTTGCCGACTTGACCTGTTTAACCAACAACAACAAAAAAGACAACATAAAAAAAGGTCACACCCGCTGGCGACATCCATTATCCGTCGTTCATGCTATAATTAGTCGCATGGATATTTAGAGCACTTAATTATACTCTATTTCTGGGAAATTTGTGAGGACTTAAGTAACTATGACATTTCCCCATGGCTCTGCCTTTCCCCCTCTTTCGGAACACAATTTCCCTTGCGAAAATTACGAATTAGACCCCTCTCAACCCCCCCCCCCCCTTCCCCACCTCCCCCACCACCACCACTTACCATCTCTCTGACGTCTCAGACTATATGGTCGTAACTTGGCAAATGTCAATTCATGAAAATTGAGATAATAAGTAAAAAGGTTTTGAGATGAAGTTTATACAATAGCGAGCAGCGGTCGTGTAGTTTTTTTCCCGGATCTCCCGCTTAACGGTGAGAGTCCATTAAAGTTATAAGCTTAAGTCAAGGTAAAGCTAAATCTATATCGGAATGTGTATTTGCGCCCTGACCAGCATAAGAATCCTGCCTTTATAGATTAATGTTTCAACTCTTTTGTCGTTAGATTTTAGTGAAACAAGCGTTGCTTTTTATTTCTATGTAGACCTACAGAGAGAAAAATGATTTCCGTTTTATGGAGTTCTACCATCATAGGTTGGGAAGCCGCCTACCTCAATCGCTTTGAGTTTGATGGGCCAAATTAATTGACAATTTTCTGACGTAGGCTGGGAAACGTTTGAGGAAGAAGGCAGACTGTGGGTAATAGAGAAATAAATCAAATCATTTTTGGAAACATTGTATCGCATGGAGGATGGAATTCCCGAGAAACCTGATTTGAAATGCACGCTGGTATGAAAATATTTTGGAAAAAAATAAATGAAAGTTTGAAGGGAAATATCTGAATGTATTTTGTCCTGAATGTTACATAGCAATACCGATTACAAAGCTATACCAGGGTATTCCAATGTGTTGGAAAAAGTATTACAATCGGTGTAACCTTTCATACATATGCCGAACTTAATAAATCTAGTAAACAATGCTTTTACCTACCATCAGTGATTATGACACAGGAATATATTGTTTTTAATCTTTTTTTTTAAATCTATGCCATTTAATCAAACATTATGTAGTATTGCATATCGCGCTTGGTATATATATTCCTATCAAATATATTGTAAAGTATGTTTCGTTAATTTGTTTTGTTATTTCATATATTCGGTGAGGATCATTTTAACAAGCCATCTATGTGCTTTTCATGGTTCTTCCACTTCAGATAACTCATTATATATATTTGTTTTGAAGATTGTAATTTTGTTTAGATTAATGTCTTGCCAAAGGGCATTTATTCCGCTATGGAGACTCGAACCCCGAACAATGTGCTTTACAGTCCGGTGACATATAGACCACGACACCTCTACAGCACCTAAATTGTAATAATATTTTTTGTGGACTCCAAGGGTACCAAGGGTTTTAATGGCAAACGATAATAACTGTTCTGCAACTACAGAATTTCGGAGAATGAAGTTCATCTTAAGCTCATCTCATCCAGAGTGAAAGACGTGTTTACACAATGACACTTCTTCGTTTCTCAAGCGATCAATGCTTGAAACAAAAAACCATCTCTTTCAGAAAATTGGGAAGGAAATATCTATATATCCATTAATCATAAGCCCATCCATCATCTTTCCATGCGTTTTGTTACAAAAGAGGTGACCATCGGATGCACCTGTAAAAACGAAAAACCAAAGGTGTAAGTTCGAAGAACGTTCAAGGTAATAGTGGTAGGAAGAGGTGACTCAATCATTTCAAGGAATAGCTAATTGAATGCAAGGTCCAGATGCAGTCATATTAAGGAAAACGCAAGAAGACGAACACTTTGGGGAGAAATAATTAAACAGTGGCATTGGAAATATGAGGAGGAAGAATAGTAAGAAGATAATGTGAAAGGTGTTTGGAAGAAGGACTAGTGCACAATAACTACGATAATAATGAGTTCTAATTGTTACCAAGATGAAAACACTGACCATAGTTAAGAAAATAGAGAAAGAAAAAAA
This sequence comes from Strongylocentrotus droebachiensis, assembly GCA_035222895.1. Classification (NCBI taxonomy): domain Eukaryota; kingdom Metazoa; phylum Echinodermata; class Echinoidea; order Camarodonta; family Strongylocentrotidae; genus Strongylocentrotus; species Strongylocentrotus droebachiensis. The sequence goes on from JAVYIG010001364.1 coordinate 96,710, forward strand.
AAGCATACGTGTAAGTAAAATGGGAATCGCGTATACCTGGCATGTTAAAGCAGCTTTACCCTCCCCTCCCCCGGGATGTGTGTTGTAGGGAATTTGAAGAGAAATGTAATTCTGATATAAAGAATAGGCATCATGATAGGATAATAGAAAACCCCGGCAAATTTTGATTAAACTACTAACGTTGCCAACAATTTGTACTGCCTTTTACTCATTATCTATTATTTCGATTGTCCAAAACTCAGGCTGCTAAGAACTATGAAATATTCGATTAAATAATCTTTGTTTGTCATGATGTTTCGTTTAATATATGCAGTTCCTCCTCTTTGGGATTACAATCAAGAGCCATGCCATAGACTAGTATTTCATGCAATATCTTTTTTAGATGGCCTCTCAAAAATCCTTAACTTAAGTTTATTTGTATACCTTCAATCTCAAATGTTTACACTTAACTGAGGTTTACTAGCTAAAATAGATTTTAGAGTCTTTTCTACGCTAGCTGTTTAACTTGACAAAGTTACCGGTTTGTTCTAAAAAGGTTTTGCATCCATTCACAATTTAAATTCTCAGAAATACTTTTACAATGTAGAAATGGAACATCTGGTTGGAAATTTACTTTACGGTATCTTTCATCCCTCTAATACAAGGTATTCGTGTCCTATACCAATTCCGCTAAATCCAATCCGAGATCTTGTTTCATAATAAATAAGGGGAAAAGTTAGGACTCGGCCTAACTATTTTTGTTAAAACTAGCTGAAAACAAAGTGAAACCTAATGGCAGGATTACATTTGGGTAGAATACAGTAGAGTTCCAAATTCAATTCTTGTGTTTGATTCTTGAAGTGGGTGAGGGAGAGGGTGCGTCCGTGCGTGTCCGTGTGCGTGTAACATGATCCCTCTGTTACATAATGGACTTTGAAGTATGATCTCTCTCTCCTCGTCCAAAATATGCGTTATGTTAACATTGATGTTCTATCAATACCAATACATAAACATAATTATGTTATTTAGTTCTGTGGCCCGGAGAGCTTCTAAGATTGTTAATAGAAGAGTCAGTCAACAAATACTCTTTCTTTTGCGGTCATCGCAGAATATGAGACAGGTGGACAAATCTAAAGAAGCCAACAAATTATAGAAAATACATGATAAACCAATGTAACACACCTTAAAGATGGTCTTAGCACGTTAACGAAGAGTCACAGGGATACACATCTTTAGGGTGACGGTGGAATATGAGAGGTTGGAGAAATCTTCAGAGGCAGGTGCGAAATCGGAAATATTAGCGACCTACTGGAGCATTGTTGATCACGACAGGGGACTTCTACATTCACTGACCTTCCTTGAGTCTGATTACCACTAGTGTGTTCACACAATCCAACCATCCAATAATTAGTAACATTACTGATATGAAATAGAACACACTGCCATATACACACTGTGAGCACAGTATGGATTTCATCATGAAGTTCCGATATGCTAATTGTGAAAAATACTGTGGTCATACGGGCATTGTTGATCACGACAAGGAACTTCTACATTCATTGACCTTCCTTGAGTCTCATTACCACTAGTGTGTTCACACAATCCAACCATCCAATAATTAGTAACATTACTGATATGAAATAGAACACACTGCCATATACACACTGTGAGCACAGTATGGATTTCATCACAAAGTTCATATGCTAATTGTGACAAATAATGTGGCCACATGAGCAAAGTGGACCACGGCAGGGGACGTCTCCTACTTTCAGTGACCTTCGTTGAGTCTGATTACCATTGGTGTATTCACACTGTCCAATCATTCAATAATAAGTAACATTACACCTATAGAATAGAGCACAGTGTGTACACACTGCCGCATACAACTGTGAGCACAGTATTGATTTCAACAGGAAGTTCATATGCTAATTGTGACAAAAATGTGGTCACATGAGCAAAGTGGATCACGGCAGGGGACTCCTCCTACTTTCAGTGACCTTCGTTGAGTCCTATATTCCCACGGATGTGTTCATAGTATCCAATTGTCAAATGATTAGTTGTCATAACTCATGTGGTACTCATGTGGTACATACCACAGTGGCACACACCGTGCAAGTACACAGTGTGGGAGGTGAACACTCACAACGTTCATACGGTGAACTCCATGGAAAGCAACAATTATGATCTGTTCATATGCTGGTTTGTTTTCATATGGTGTAGAAAAAAAAAGGAAGGCAAACCGTGCTCAAGGATAGACCCACGGTGTGTAATCCCTACAATATAAAGAAAACAAAATTTCAAGCACTTTCACAAGTATACAAATTGCGTTAATATTGTTCTTTCCTTGTCAATTTATGTTAAGCACTAGCTTATTTCGGAAGGGATAAGAAAAAAAATAGTAAAGTTCCCACTTTTGAAAACATGTTGTATTTTGTTTCGCTATGTGCCTGGATAGTTAACGAAAATTCAATGGTAATTGCCCCTACATCTGTCAGTATAACTAAATGTATTTATATGGCAAGTGTAAAAAACCCTCCTGACATATATATAATTTCTATAATTTTGATTATCTCTCGAATCGACAGGACCTCTTCAATATGGTTATCCTACTATACTGCCTTGATTTCGATTCGGTTATCCGTGTAATAATTTATTCATTTCTTCGTTCATATACTAAATACACATTTATGAATATTTTACCTGCCTATTGCTCGCTCATCAAGTGCATTGAAAGGACTCTGATTGCGGCAATTTAGTGACCTTGATTAAGAGTCGTGTTCATATTATCCGAATAGGATTCTGTTTTCCTTCCTGAAGCTACGGAACAAATCGAACTAGTGGAATTTGTTATAGAATCCAAATTCCGTTCACAAAGACAAATATTTAGAATTATTTGCATCCATCAATTAACAATGATGATTCGATTCAAATACATTCAAAATAATATCTTTGCAAAATAATAAGAACAACAACAACAAGAACAAGCAGATTGAAGCGTCGCAACATAATATTGAATTACGCATTAATTTACATTAACAAATATTTCAAAAATAGACATCCACTGTAACATACACGATACTGTTAAGTTGAAGGTATAGTCTTCAGGATTACACCATATAATTCTTTCAAAGGAATGACAGTCCTAAAAAATGAGGGTTGGGAGTTCTGCTAAAAGATCTTTGGTTCTCTACGTTTCGGTTAATATGCTCTGATAGTATTTAGGAATATGTCTAAAATATTGCCTAGACGAGGCTACGATATGGCTAGTTGAAATTGTTATATTTATTGCTATTCTTGTATTGATAAACTCATTTCAATACAATAGGAGATATAAAGTTGGGGTAGATGAAATTGTTGACACTGCCCGACAACAAATACAATATATTCAATATATAAAATATAATATATCACAAATTACTTCAGAGTATATATCTTACCAAATCACATGCATCTGATAATTCTGGAAATAAAATAAAGAAATTGAGAAAAAAGAGGCGAGGCGAAGACAACACGCTTTAAAGTGTAAAAGAAGGAAGGAATATTTTTTAGGAATACAGAGTGAGAAACGAGGAAAAAAACAAACGTACAAGTATTTGATTCAATTAATTATGCCATTTTCATAAACAAATATTAGATTATCAATTCAATAGCATCTTGAAATTGTCATAATAAATTTAATTTCGTGAGAAGAAAGCTGTATATTAAACGGAAGCCGAGTTGTACGGGAGAGCGTTTGGGTAAGTTGTGTGGGTGATCGTGGATGTGGGTGTGTTTTCGAAAAAGAAAATATAAAAAGAGATACAATGAGACAGGGGTATGAAAAAACAATAATAATACAACTTTAAGACATTCTGTCAAAGCTTTCAGAACATGTGATATATACCATTTTACGCTTGATAGCTAAACATGTCTAAAGAGGAAAAGTTGTAATGTATTATCACGGCGAATTGCACACTAGGGCAGGGCGGAAGTCAGAAGAAAACAGAATGCCCGTTTTGTATCCTCAGGCAATATCCAGTACAATCCTAGGGGGTGAACAAGCCAAATCGTCTCCAGGTACGCCGAAGCCCTATTCATATACAATACTACATTTTGTCTTCGCACCAAGCCTCATTTTGATAGGCTCTTGTGTTGTGTCTAGACGTAGGTACAGCAAATTAATGTGTCCAAACTTCCAACCTCGTGTGATTTAAATTACCTTTCTTTCTTCAGTTTGAACAAATAAATTCTGTCCCATCTATTATATTCATGAAAGGGAAAGATCCCCCTAAAAATGAATCGTCGACGACCACATTTTGTTGTGTGTATGTGCGTGTGTGTGTGAGTGCGTGCGGGTATAAATGCGTGCGTGAATTATTTAAAACCGGTGTCATTCCATCTAAATTGTTAAGGCAGGCCATGTGACTAATTCTTGCCCCTCGCTTATTGTCACCAAAACTTCAAAGTAAAATAAAAAGTTCGAATCACCTATCTGTACCAAGCCCAATTAGTGTCACTTCGCATTAAAACATTTAAATACATCGGGCCTCGATTGCGGGTGAGTCAAGTCTTAACCTTCAAAGGGTGATCAGCATGATGACGTAACATGTCCGAAATTTAGCAAATTAAAAGTTGAGGTCATGTTGATAACCAAGTTATCCCTGGATCGACTTTTGGGCCAAGATACTGGCCAGGAACTTTAGGAAGCAACAGTAACATTATAATTTCCGCTTATCACGGGCGTATACAGGTCAGAGTATCGATGGCTATTAATGACAACAAATCTATACTATCAGCACAACCATATGAAGTCTTTGCTTTGGAATTTTTTGTTTTTTTGTTTCTTAGGTTTTCTATTTTTTTAATAAAAAGTTTCAAATATTGAAGCCCACGGTACTGTGCATTATAAAACTCTCTATAAGATTTGTATGTTAAAGGTCAACTGCAACATTATTTTCTGAAGTAGATAAATGAATACAATTATTATTACATTTATCTTTACAAATGTAGTCATTTTCATGCGCACGCCTAACCTGACTTGTTTTACATCACCAGGACATTTGATTAAAATGCGTATATGGTAGAAAAAAACCACAACGACTTTTCTTTTAAATAATATACAGTCGTAATCAAGATTTCTGTGATGTTTCTTTCAAATTTCTCATTATAATTAAGTCGTAACGTTTCTATTAGACACGTCGTGGGTATATATACCGTTTAATTCAAACAACAACACAACTCTTTTAAATTTAAGAACATTTAGAATAACTCTTTTTTTTGCGAAGTACAGAATTCAAACTTACGGGACATTGCCATTTTCCTCCAGCTCCATTTCTTTCTCCTTATCAAGACTCATAGAACAATCCAGGCCTAGTCAATTATCAGGAAGCAACGATATTTCAAATAAGAACGACAGAATCTGCTTGTTGATATCAATTAAAAGACAGTAAATCCGAACACCGAGATGAAGTTCTGGAATATGGAGCGCTTGCCCGGATGATCAGACGACTGCTGGGCGAATGAAACTTAAACTGTTTTTTGTTTTGTTTCGGGAGTAGTAGCCTCATGACACCTTTCACACGTACTCTTTACAATATTTATTATGCTTCCATTTCGTTTGATAGGGTTGGATTTTTACATTGTTGCTCTTCATCGATACAGTTGACCTCAACATTGACCTAGGTTTGAAAATATTCTAAAGAATTCATCTTTCATCAACGATTCGGTCTTAGATCTCCAAGGGCGACAGAAACGCCAGTGGTGACACAGAGGGTTTAGGAATCGTATTAAAGTTGCCCTATGATATGATGAAGGTCAGTTTGGTGTTTGGAAAGGGATTAGTATAGGTGGTTGTTGGGATTTACGGGATTGGTCTCAAACGTCAGGTGATGTTTTTGGTGAAGGATCGGCTAGGGGCGTGGACGTGGTCACAGCACTATTCTTAAAAATTGCGACGTACCCGACATTGCCATTAATTTATAATACCGGACTTGATTAAGAATATACAACTGCTAAAGGGTGTTTGTGACTCGTCATGATTACGTAATCGAACTCTCATAATTGGTACTCATATCAGACATGGTTAATTATCCAAGCTTGATTAATCAATGTGACTATTTCCGCATTTGTGTCGAAATGACAGTTAGTATTCTAATAGTCTAATTTCACTTCCTCGCTTCTGCGATGAAAGATAATCTAACGAATGGAAACAATCCATTCTTCCTTCCTCAGGTTTGTATTCGGATTTTATGTTATTATGGAAACATTACAGACAGAAGACATATTGGTTGAAAGTTTATAAAGTAGTTTATAAATAGCCCGTGGTCTATTAAAATCAGCAATTTACTGCGGGCGGTCAAAATGGATGATTATAGTTTCGTTCATACCCAGGGAAGCCTCATGAGCATCAATGCTAATCTTCACCTGGACCCTGCAATAAATATTGCCCCTCAGCAAGTGCCAGGTAACCATTTTCAACTTACTTGGTGTCGGGATGGACTTGACCTTTCACTCTAGTATTGAGAATCAAGGGGAAAAACCACTGTACCGCGATATCTCCATACTTATAATTCTCTTTCCGGTGGCCATGCAATAACTGTGACACCATTATTGTCAGGTACTCATTTCATACGTCTTGGTCGATAGACACAATTGTGGATAAAAACACCTTGTCCAAAGAAGGGAGCACCGGTTGAGGATCAAACTCAGGAATTTGTTATCAGTACACTACAGTACTCACACTGTATAGAAACAACAGTACCTTTATAAATGCAATTCAATAACGGGCAAAACAAATAACAAATATTATATTTTGTTTTCCATTAAAAAAAAGATAAAGACAAATCAAATAAACATAGTAATAACCAATGAATTGAATTAAGGCCAGTAAGAGAAAGAGAGAGAGGGTGAGAAAGAGAGAGAGAGAGAGCAACAAAAAAAGAAGGGAGGGGGGTATATAGATAGTGTGTGTTTGTATGTGTGGGTGTGTATGATAAAGACAATGAAACGCACTCAACGACTGATTTAAGAATTAGAATATGCAAAGAGACAAGAAGAGAGCTAAAACGACAGAAGTATGACTGCTGCAATAAAGAGAAAGGAATAAGGGAAGGGGGATATATCAATCAAGAATATATCAATCTCAGTAAGAGAAAGAGAGAGAGAGAGAGAGGGAGAAAGAGAGAGAGAGAGAGAGCAAAAAAAAGAAGGGAGGGGTATATAGAGAGTGTGTGTTTGTATGTGTGGGTGTGTATGATAAAGACAATGAAACGCACTCAACGAATGATTTAAGAAGTAGAATATGCAAAGAGACAATAAGAGAGATAAAACGACAGAAGTATGACTGCTACAATAAAGAGAAAGGAATAAGGGAATGAGAATATATCAATCAAGAACAACAAATCAGAACCAATTGAACATATCTCAGGTCTGATACTATGTTTTCTGATTTACTCCAGCGGTTACGACACCTCTCTTGGGATAGCTGTACCGATATTTAGCTAAGATATGGATTTGACTCTTTGATTCGAAACTGAATTGATAAATGGTTCATTAATCTCATCAATATTCACAACTCAAAATTGGTATATACCATTAAAAAATGGTATATAGAATACAGTTCTTATCGCTACTAAATAAATTATGTAGCTACATTGAAGGAAACATGCGTAATGCCCACTTTGTACTGGCTACATTAATATTAAGTCTAAGAATACATCAATGCATCGTGAGTTTAGGGTAACTGTGAACATTAGGGTAAACATACACATTATGGCTGCAATACAATCAAATCTAAAAAGGGGCAAAATGACAGGGATTTTTATTTTGATAAATTCAAACTGCTTTATCGATTCCCAGTATTGGTTAGAAGAATTAATTACGTGTAAAACTTTAAGATATTGGCGTAAGAAACCTGGCGCCATAGATCCGATGCATTACCGTGAGTTCTACTTCTCGACATGCGCTTAATGATTGTATAGAATACAGGGCATACCCCAGTAATGTTTTGATTATAGATGCTAAAAGTATTGTTCAGGTAGATCGATGCGAAAATTGCCGACTAAACATTCTGCATCTCTTTTTCGTGGGACATTTTGCAGTTTAAGAGACAAATGAAGGTTAGAGATTCACACATCGTGCATTAGTCAAAACAACAAAATAAAACGAAACAAGGCAAGCAAAGAACAAGGGCCATGACCTTATGAATCGTATTCCGTGCAATGAAATGATAGATTTGTATCTTCCCCTCTTTACCAGTCTGACTTTTTGGATAGTTCATAACCGATCGAAATAATATTAGCCTGCAATTTCAAAAGTTCTGGGGCTTTCTGCCTGCCATCGGCAATCCGGCTACATCTTCCCGGTAATCCTGGGCATCACAAGCCGACAAGGTCCCGAGGCGGTCCGTTCTATTGATCTTCGCGCCTCCCAACGTGTTAACTCATTTCCTTCGCGCCCAAAACCTGAATCAGACGGGCGAATACATCGTCTGTTAATTACACAATAGTCCAGGTCGACCAGGGACCTCGTTTTATGGGGATCTACACAGTGTATCAATAAAAAAGACATACCTTAACATTTCATAACAGGGAAAACAATTCCCTTATCTTGTTTTTATTCTTGTAGATAAACTGTCCGTCAGTTTGGAAATGTGCAGCATTTTTGACAAGCCTTGTGCGATATGGATAATATTTTTATTTCCATGTTAACGGTTGAGATGGGGGAGATTGTGTGGTGCACGGTAAAAGGCGTATTCCCTAATAATATATGATGTATAGTCCTAGCAATTATATATGACATTTATCATGTTTGCGATCACAAAACATGACGTAATCATTAGTCTACTGTGATAAAAAAAACATAATTAAAAGGATTTTTTGCGTGGATGACATGTAATGGGGGAATTATAATGACTTTATTTTGCTCATAAAAGAATATCTGACTATCTAATTATTTCCATTAGATCCGTATAGTTAATTTCAATATTTCATCAAACGTCATTGACTAGATCAACTCGATCAAATCAGCTTCCCAGCCTAATATCCCTACGCAGTCATAGCTGATCGGTAATTGCCATCGAAGGCGTTCGATTGAATCAAATGCAATCGTCTTTGCCTCCCTGGTAAACAAACTTGAAACCCGTCGCCAGTGACGTACTTTCTGCGCCTGAGCTCAGTTGACAGTTCGCGCGTTTTCTCCACGAGGACGTATCTGGCGACTGAGGACTCACTTTAATTAGTTCATTTTCTACTTCGCCGGTTAAAATTGCTCATCTGCGCATGTCCTTGTGAGCAAATATCGAATTACCAGCTGGGATTTTGTTCTCTCGATCCTTTTCATCTCAAGCATTTTGATAAACAGCTTGAATGAGTCAATCATTCCTTTCTATTACCAAACCAACTTCTCTCAAAGAAGTGGATGCAATAGTACATGTTAGTCATCGCTGAGCGAATAAAAATCCATCAAATACGATGTTTATCAAAATGAGGAAACATGCAGGTCTCGGGAATGTGACGTAAAAGATATGGTTCATGTATATGAGAGCTCCCAATAACGACAAATTCAATCTGCATGAATTTAACTTGTTTAATCTTCTTTAGATCTATGCTGATGAAGGTCGATGTTTCCACTGTTAGAAACATAAAATAATAACTATGAGGTTCGATTTCCTTATAAATATTTCATTATCATTTTATTTAATTAATTTCCAATATTTCAGTTAAAGTATACAAAAATGTAAATACAAAATAATGTGTACATTTAAAAATACAAAGGAACACATACATAACAATAAAAAACAAGAAAGTGACAAAGGGGGGGGGGGTAGATGAATAACCAGTATGCAGAGGGGGGGGGGGCAAAATCAAAGTTGCTTGTCAGTGCTTATTCCAAAAATAATCATATCACATCGTCATCACTCTCACGGGAATCCCGATTAAAATGGCGTATCCCCCAAAGGGGGGGGGGGAGGACGGGTGTTCAGGGTTCCATCTTATGTTTGCTAACCCTAGTTGCAACATGGCACCCATTATGTGCTGAGGTTTCGACTACGCCCATTTTTAAAACGGACACTCTATCGTAAAATTTAAACAATACCAGCTGCCAACCCGCATGCCTGATATAGCTGGAGTAATATCAAAAGCATTTACTTGATAACCCTTTAAAGTACTTTTTGGAAATTGTTTAAACCGTTAAGCAAAAGGTTAGAAAATACATTTTCTTTTCTCTTTCTCTCTGTCTCTCTCTCAGTTATAGCTACGGTCCAATAAGTAGGAAGGTGGGAAGGAAACCAAACACAGTGAAAGGATTATGAATAATGTAATCCCAATCAGACTACTGGTGACGAGATAGATAGCCTCACTGATTCTAATGCAATTGGTAATACATCCAAAGCAATAAGTAATTCATCTTGGCAATACATCATCTTCGTCGGTACCCTCTATAATTGTGTTTTATGGAGAGAAAGCCCATAAATAACATTGGAATATGAAAGACTATATTAAAGAGATATAGTTGCCAGCCTCAACCAATCCAATTAATAAATATTTTATTCAGCTTTTAGGTTGATTAATAAGGGATGGGTAGTTACATGTGCCCTAATGAATATTTGTAAATTCATTCTACAAGGAAAATATTGCCCTATATGGGAAATAAATGAAACGCCGATGTCTTCGAATAAATTTACGAACATAAATATTTCACACACATTAAGTATATTTTAAAACAAATCGAGAAAAAAGAACTCAACTATGATTTCGCAAAAAAAAAGCATCTCATTTAATAGCAGAATCAATATTTAACCAAACATGGTGCAATATTAATATGAAACCAAGACTTTCCTCATCAATCAGTTAAATCGCTTAATTTAAAATTCCAATAGCGCACAAGCCTTGTATTACACTGGGCTCCAAATCGCAATCCTAAGGGTGTTGCTATGATAGCCTAAAATTATTTCAAATTCGAAACTCTCCTTTTTGTGCGGGTACTTATTCTTGTAATCATCAGTCCATAACGTATTGAGAGATAGTTGTGACACGCACACGCGAGCATAGTCATATAAAGGGCAAGGAGCTCTAGATTCATCAAGGAGATCAATACTACGCAAACATCAAACTTGATAAGTCGTTAAATGAAACACAAGTTTAAACCACATTAACTACCATCTATCAACCTTAAAGATCCTTTAAATCGGATTGATAAAAAGCTGGTATTTTGAATTTGGAAGGTGGAGCATGTTCACATCAGATTGAAAATTAGATAAATATTTATTTCCTTGTTATAATAAAAAAGAACATGAACTGAATATTATGATAGCACGATATTTGTCATGGGGTCGTCAAGACAATACAGATATCCATATAAATTACATTATAATGATTATTTAAACAAAAAAGGTGTTACCTACGTATACAAATAAAGAGAGAGAGAGGGGACAAATCAAACAAAGTAACAAACGATACCGAAAAAAAGAGTGAAATATCTTTACTTTTATGTGCAAGGAATTATATTAATAATAATAATAATATTTAATTGTTATATAGCGCTTAATACGAATGTCTCTAAGCGCTTTACAAATATAATATAACCCTGGTCATTGGATTCAGTGCTTGCCCGCACACACTGTGTGCACAATGACCAACAATGACGGTCGCATCCTATTGGGTACCCATTTAACACTGGGTGGAGAGTAGCAAGTGCAGGTTAATATCTTGCCAAAGGATATTAGTACCGTGTCAGGATTCGAACCCTCGACCTCCGCATTTCCAGTCAAGCGCCGACACTCCCGAAATTGCAAAAAAGTGTACTTTTGTAATACAAGTAAATGAGGAAAATATATTTTAGGCTCAGAGTTACAGAATGAGCAAACTGAGCATGGCTCTAAGAAACGACTGACCAGTAGGGGCAATTTCTGATGACGCAACAATCTCCCCGTCAGCTATGCGTATAGCTATCGGGAGAGCCAATAAATCACCCCATTGTAGGCGCAGATCACTATGCAACCAATATAGCCAAGATTAAGTAGACAGTCAAAATAAATGAATATGGAATGAAAAAGTAATGCAATTAAATTGAATCGGCGTGATAGCGTTAATGTATTAATTCCGAGTTCAACAAATGATTTCATACGTTAATGAATCTACTACGGGATGGATTAATCAGAAAATGCAAACAGCGGAGGATGAACCTATTTAGTAGTGCGTCCGTGATTTCAAAAGCAATTTTCAGCAATTATAAATGGATATAAAACACAAACGGGATAATACATTGACAAAATGCGTGTAAACGTAAATACTAGATTTTTTATCGGCGATAATAGGAGAAAGGATATTAACGTTCCGACATAACGGATACTCAGATCCACGGTTTATGCTCATGTTAAGTGGCTTTTGATGTTTATCAAGTATTCTATCATTATGGACATGATATGGTGTCCCATTGGCCGAAATGAAGTGTCGATATATTTTGGTATAGGCCCAACGGTTCAATCACTTGACTCTTAATCTGAGGGTTGAAGGTTCCGTCTCAACTTCATTTAAAAAGATATTGATCCATGTTTGCCACTCTCCAACCAGGTGTACACGGGTACCCGATAAGCAAGAGCGCCCTCCATATTTGGTCACTGGGCTATTTACTGGGGTCATAATGTTGAAGCGCCACGAGCGTCATGGCGTGATGGACACAAGTGTTATACAAAAATTTATCATTATAAATATCACCATAGTTATTATTCCACGTTTCAATTCCATTTTTTGATTAGCTGTATATGACGCAAAGTGCTAATCATTTATTTTTCCAAGGTTTATTATGAGGACGAAAATTGATTTATTATTATAGTGTCCAAATTTAGATTAGTATTAGTAATTAGTATTGGATAATGATTAATGTGCCATAGCCTTCGATACGTAGAGTTATTTACGTAAATATAACGTCCAACAACACGATATATCAGTTTGTCTTCCCCCTAAATATATTTGAAAATCTATGATACAGGTTTCAAGACTACCTTTATTTGTCTATTTTCTATATTCCATTTCATTTTGATCCTAGAATAGAATTACACCGATGCAAGGGGTTAAATGCACTATATAAGGCGGTTAGAGGAATGTTTAAAAAAAAAAAAAAAATCTTGCACTTTCAACAGAACAAGGACATGGATATTTAAAACATAAGCGTTAATGATTTGGGGGCAGTGACAAGGCCACGTGCCAGTCATTTTAGCTGGTATAAATATCAAAACGTTATATATGATCATTCTAATTAATCAGCGAGAACACTTTGTTATATTTTCATCATTTTGAAGTGGAAACAGAACTATTAAAACAAAAACACGTCTACAGATGGTAAGAGCCGCAAGGACGTTAACTCTATGTTAAAAAAAAACAGTTAACGCCCTTCTGATACCCAACAAACGAGTTTTAATTACTGTGTAGGCCTACTCAAAGATGTGTGCAAACTCTCATAGGAGAAAGAGACCCATTGATTAGATTAAAGTGACTTGATAACATAGTTCAGATGAGAGAGAATGGTGCTAAGGTAGTGACTTTTATACAAGACGTAAACTTAAAGATAATCTAAAAGCTTGAGTGAAATCAGACCATTTTTAATAATAACAATTGTGAAAAACTGATCTGATCGATTCCTCAATTCTCTCAACTATTTTATTACAATTTAATTACATTTTAGGTGAATGTTAATCGTCACAAAGCAATAAATTGACTCTATATACCATTCCAGAAATCTAAGTGTTGACAGATATTTAAAAGTCTGCCTTATATCTTATTATCATGGAAAAACGGTTTGGAAAATTCAAAGATGGTTGGGATAATTTACTGTTAAAAAGTGCTGCACAATGACGCCTGCAAAGAGAACCATAAATATCTTTGTGGTTTATGAATTTTTAAAGGATTTTGTGCAATTTAGAGAGTTAGTACAGTAGAAGGGATTTAATAAGTAGCATTTAATACAAAAATTACGCAGTTTTGTCATCAACCTTCAACAATGTTACCGAGTCACTTTGATATATAATTATACCATACATTGGATACAAATGTTAACGCCTGGTTAACTAGCTAGTAGATGGCTCTCCACACCCTGGATATACATATCATCTCTTTTCATCACAAAAGTGTAAGATATTACGGCATCCACGAAAAAAGTACTTAAAATGGAGGATGAAATATCGTCTCAACAAAGATGTCTCTGCATTAATGTCGCCTACTCATCAAGAAATATTGATGTTGCGTGGAGATGGTAAGAAATCATAACTTCTTCGAACGCCGTATTGCAATTATCACCCTGGAATACGCATCTAGAACAAGAGACGGTAATTAGTCCGAGCTTGATGATAATTAGTCCAAGAAGAGAGAGTCTCCCAGAGGGGTTTGAAACAAGAGTTATTGACATCCAGTATATCTACAATCAACATAGGTAGGCTTCAGATTGTTATGTAAAAGAGACTAATGCATGGGAGAAAAGGTTATAAGGCAGCCAGACACAAACTATCACATATAACATATACAAGAAGAATTTGTGATTGAAAGTAAATTATAATTTTCTTAATCGTTCGTTAACAAATGTAAATTTAAGTTTTGATATCAGTAGCACGTACACATATTTTGAAATAGAAATTCCACCATTCATCATGTTTAAAGACCGTCTTTAAAGTCTTTTTGGAGGAAAAAATTGCAGGAAACACAAAGAAGGAGAGAAGAAATGAATGTGCAATAATTATCTTTCTTATTTAGTCGAAGATTAAAGGTAAAGACCAGTTCTAGTCATGCGATTGTATTGTGAAAGAAACGCTGTGGAATCGATCAGAAAAGGTCGATCATCTAGCATATAAGTATTGGTGTGTATTGCAAGGTTCTGGAATCATCAAAAGGATAAGAAATTTGGCACAGTCTTGTTAAAGCTACAAGCACTGTACACAGAAAGATGTATATGGGACTACACGACATGTGCGCTATATCTATCCGGTCCGGATAGAGATAATAATTTACCAAATATATCAATTAGTAGGCGGTTTCCCGGCAAAATTTGTATCATCACGTATTAGTCGAAACATTTTCTTTCACATGATTGCGATCTCTCTCTCTCTCTTTCTCTACCTATTCCCCGCGTTTTTATTCATCTCTTCTGACAAAGTTGACTAGTAAAATATTGTCGACTGCCAACAGATGGCGTCGTTGCATTTTACTTGAGATTGTGTGAATTAAGTCCAAGCAAAATATCGAATAGGCCGCAACATTAACACTCAGGCGCAAAAGTGCATTTATTTCAAGGCGAAATAAAGAATATTGAACTTTTTAAATAAGTATCAAATTGATGTTGAAATATATATATTCTCCTCCTTGTTTGCTTAAATATTATATACAGTGTTCTAATGAAGATAAAGCTTTCATTGAAAAGACATACATATACACAAAAATCAATGGTTATACGTGAGTTACACCAACGAGAACGACGGCAGACCGACAGCAGAGCGAACAAATAATTACATTAACCCTGATGGCTAAAAGTCAGCCTGTTTGGAGCCGGTTTGGAGCCGGTTTGGAGTCGGTCTCGATTCGGTTTGGCGGTGTGACTAATGTATTGAATAAAATTTATTTCTTTCTTGCAGCAATCTACATCTTAATTATTCCAAGTTTCATCTCTTCATTATATCTCATGTGAAAGGGAACAAAAGAGGAATGTTACTGTTACTACAAAATCAAATTATCGCATTTCACGAAGACATACTAAAGCCTTTCATGTTCAATTCTTCATTCTGTAGATGGGAAACTGAACTAGGACAGAGAATAACCACCGCGTGAGTGTTTCACCATTAATCTTTAATATGAAAAGGCACGGCCATCATTCATTCTCCCATCCAAACACTGCCTCACTCGCCCGCTTTCTTAAATTATTCTGCGGAGGAAAATAAATATGAATTGAGTGGCTAATTTGATAATAAAATGGTAATTTCTTTTGTGCGTAGTGTCACCCTAGACACCTTAATGTCAGACGTGTACTGTTACCAATCATGGTCAAGTCTCTTCAAATTGTTCGCATTGCCACAGGTAAGTGCTGATTTGTTTCATTTAGCATTCACACTTGAGGTTCAGGTGCGTACCCTTTCGAGAACTAATGGCCGTGGAAAGTGTCCAAAGGGACGCTGGGTTTGACCAGCATGAATCAAGGGAAAGGTGGGTGGATATTAGGTGATTTGTTCCCACTGCCCTAATAATTATCCCATCTTCTTTGATCAGTATCTGGGTATATGGGTGAAAACAATGATGCTTAATATAGAATGAATAAAAAACAATCATATAGAAATATAAGAAAATATATCGAAATTTTAAGGATGTAAATCAAATTCAAGTGTGTTTTAAACTATCTAGCTTTTACATTTCCTATCAGATGAATTATTTCTAAAATGTTGTAAAATCAACGATAAACTTTTCAGGAAGTTATTATACTGCATTATGTTAAACGTAAAACAATGTTTAACCATGGATGTAGGCACACGTGTGTAAAACACAACATACAATCTGCCATTATGATGATTACTACTAATGAAAAACATATGGTATTAGATATGGAAATAACATCTGATTTTAGCGTAATAAAATAACACCCACAGATGGCAACATAGACTGTTAGTCGTATACAAATCCCAAATCACGAGGCAGTGTGGAATTGGCCACGCGATGGCGTCGAAAAGCAAGATTGAACAACATTCAATAATTGCTGCTGCAAACATTTAGAGTGTACCGTACGCTCGACGAATGCAATTTAAGTTGACAAAATCATGATTTATTTTGTGGTTAAGACTGAAGTAGATTGTCTCTCTCTTTCAAATTACATTTACATGTAGATATGATTAATTAGTTTACAGTAATGTGTTATTATGTTGATTATCTACAAAACCTCGTCCTAAATAGAATAACATATGATAGTGACGCAATATATTAACTTCAACAAAAAGCGCCATAGTTGGTAGAGCATATATCGTTCATTCAACATCGTAAGGCAGTGTGGAATTGACCACGAGGTGAAGTCATTAACCACGATTGGACGACATTCGATGATTATTCTGCAAATATTTAGATGAGTACCGTAAGCTCGACGAATGAAACTTATCAAAGGTGAAGACTTCACCTCAAGACAAACGTTCTGGCTAAGACTAATGTAGATCGTCTCTCTTAACTATAGAACATGTAATTGCAATTGATTAGGCATGCTAAGACTTTCATTCATGACTCATTTTCTCTTTTCTTTTCACATTTTACGAATTTCCTTTTTATATTGACAACTCTTCCTAAGGACATTAGGGTAATTAAAAAAAGAATGTGGTGTATTTCAATGCCCTTTTACCTTTGGCACATTATCCCCATAATCATAACGTTTTCAGGTAATATTATCGGATAGAAACGGAGGTAACTACTAATAATAATATCGGAGGATTTTAATATATACAGTGTTTAATGTACGTGGTCATGTTGGATAAAGAGGAAGATATACGAAAATGAAAAAGTTAGTGCCTCCAAAGAAAATAGAAAAAATAAAAAATAAAAGCACAAACGTGTGTGACGATGAAAACAGTTATAACAATGGTTAGGCCGACGGTATATATATTTTTCCAGTGGTGAATTTGAGGTAGTGATACCATTACCAAACGAACTTTTGGTCAGCTGCGTTCAAAATGGAATTGTGCTAGTATTTTTCAACATATCTTAATGGCTTATGGTCACATCAAGGAGACCAAAAAGAGACCGAGCAAATTATATTACATTACATTACATCAAAAGACCAATATCGGTCGGTTTCTCTAGGAGTCGGTTTGGATTCAGTTCGAAAGTGTGACCCAGGTTATTATTCTCAGTCACATCGATAACCGACTCCAAACTGACCGATTCTTGAACATTTTGGGGGTAATGTCATGTTAAATCCGGTCTGTCGTCGGTCTGGTGTCGGTCTCGGAGGCATGACTGGGACATTAGCCCAGCATAGGCTCTCCACACGAACTTGAATTCCCTCCTAACACCTGTAACATTCGGAATGTTTAACGGCATGTCCTCTGCCTCAAATTTGTTCTTTGGCCGTGGTCCGGAGGCTAATATCCTTTTGTCATGTGGCGCCAAGAGCAATGCATACATCACCTCTTTCAATATATCACATTTAAAGAAGACGCATCTCAAAGAGGGATAGTTGATGTTCAATTGTGGCCTCTTTATAAAGTCGAAGAATACCCATGCTGTCGCCCCCCCCCCCTCGTGCAGGTTTATGAGCAACACATACGTGAGTAGCTAACCCGATCGTAACGATTTTCATGAAATCAACTTAATGACGAATTAAATAACCTATATCGTAATGCTTGTAGAAACCACGTTCTAATTACGCAATAGTTATCGTCATGTTCGCAATTTTATATTTGTATTTTTTATTATCATCACTATTATTAACAATTTTGTTGTTGTTGTTATCATAAATATAAATATTAACGTTATCATAAATATGAAACATTATCTAGACATTCTTCTTGCGTGCATTCAACTGGTGAAAATGCAAATCCCAAAGAAAGTGATCCAGAACAGCAGAACTTGTTGTTACCTCCTGTAAAATATTTCGTAAAATTCCCGATGACATTTTTTCCAAATGTCAAATGCTAGCACTACTATAGTTCTATTCGTTTCTTCTATAAACCTGACAACATTTCATCACGTAAGGGGCAGCAGCCATGATTCTCCATGAGAAAGAAGGAGAAATGAATTTACAAGATCCCGGGGAGGAATGTGTTTAGAGCCAAAGGGGCGCTAACTCATATACTTTAACACAGAATTAACTACCTTCCGGCTCCAAGCAGTAGAATAGTTTATTTTCCTAAGATATTTCACACTCGAAAGTTCATATCAGGATCACCCAAAACACGAGAACTGACATTGTTTGAAAAGTGAATAATAAACACGAATTGGATGTTGTATTTATCTAGAGCTAATGCAGTTTTACGAAATCTAGAGAGTGAAAATCCTTCCTTGCCTTATATAAATGTTTTTAAAATAGTTTCCATTTTTTAACCTTCATGACCGAATGACTGCACGAAAACCAGGACAAGAAAAACAGGGGGAAAATGTTGAAAATCTTGTCTTTTTTATTTTTAAATGGAGGATAACGCCCGATCACAATGAATGTTATTTTAGAAAAGAAAGAAGTTGTATAGCCTGTAGTCTAATTAAGCACTGTGACTACGACTGTATTGTGCACGGTGACAAAAGGGAGATTAGACATATATATAAATTTATATGAAGGGATTATCAGATTGTTCTGAAAGTTTGCTCACCAATTATGTCTCACCAATTGCGTCTAGCTATCAGTGCAAAAGCTCACTCTTTTAAAAAGTTTTTGATGATTGAAATAATACTAGTAGCCAGGGGCTCGAAAAAATAACAACCACTGCGAAAAAAATCAAAATCAAACAAACATACTCCTACAAAAAAAAAAAAAAAAAAAAAAAATCATTTTTTTTTCTAGATTGTTTGCTGCTTCAAAATGTTGCAATTAGATAGAAGAATGAATACTCTTCCAGGAAATATAAAAACATTTTTTTGATCAACCTGATCAAATACACCTTGAATCACCTTTGACTATATATCACGCCATTCGACTTTTTGTTGGTTTTGTGGTTCGTAGGCACAACAAATATGATTGCAGATCGCTCAGTCAGGGAAAACGGTATATTAATACTGACAAGGCCACCGTGGGTAAACAAGATATATTATTATTATTATTGTTATTATCATTATTGTTATTGCTATCATCAATGCACACTGCTCCGTCTCACTCTATCATCCGGATTTTTCCTCATCCTGTCATGTAAATGATGTGAAAAGGAAAGGGTTTTATTTCATACAATTCGGAACCTGCTGCAAAACCATCAACAAAACGTGCAGAATTTGTCTAGATGGCAAATTATTTTAATCATTATTTTATCACGTCATTTTTATAATGGACAATGCTTATATAGACTTGTTCAAAATGATGGTAAAAACAAAATTAGCTGAATGATGATACTGCAGGCTTGTAATGGTTATATATGCTGATGGGAAACAAGGGAATTTCATTTTGAATTGAGGTGCATGTCGGAGAGAGAGTATCACATATTACATTGTGACCATTTTTGCAGCCAAATCATATTGAAAGGAATCGAAACATACATTGAGAGATAATATCCAGCCGGTATATTTCAGTATAATAATTTTTTTACAGATGGATCAGTTCCCATTAATGAATTATCTAAACATTATTTGTATTCATTAAAAATATGATTTATTTGGCTAATTATGCAGAAAGCATGAACAACTTAATTGTGTTGTTCCAAACGATATACAAAAAAGATATTTGATTTCTCATTCATTCGCTAACAATTGAACTCCATCAACAAGCAGGGAAAATGGTAAAACACAACATGACTAGATTGGACTATTCGTTAGTCATTGGGAAAGTGGCCTTGTATCTCTATGAGTGATACCCCATGAGTTAATAAACAACCATTACACAATTGTTGATAGATAATCGGTCCAACGCCTGACCACATGTAAATATATACAAATCAAGTTGTTGGCATTTTGTTTAATTTTTGTTTCCTAACTTTGAAGCACATCATAATATTTGCATATTTATTTGAGGTTTAGTATAGTTATGTTGAAGCTCTTTTTGTAGTGCACGAATCAGCAGTCTACATGAAAAGTGGAAGTGAAAAGCTATTGATTGAATAATCAGATGATCATGACTACAAAACGTACAAGAGTATCTACTGATACAAACCGTTTCGTTTTTCATTCGATTATCGTGGTTATTAATTTACCTCACAAAAATAAGTTTTGCATTATGAAGTTAAGGTTTCAAACATATATTCAATACCTTATTTCAGAATGCTCTTATTTTGGGGGGGGAGGGTATTAAAAATATAAATATCGAGGCTATTTTTTAAACATTGGAGAAAAGGAAGTACCCCCATTTTCCATTAACAAAGAATCGGAAGAGGGGAAGTTAGTACAGTGCTTATTCGGAACTCCCCTCCCCTCCATATATCGTATTGTTTTTCTTTTATTCAAACAAACAAATCACACAACCTATTTGAACAACACTTTTTACACAGGGTAACGTGATAAAAACCAGGGGGCGTTTCATGAAACAATTAGTCGATGGTTTTCACCGACTAATATCATTTTCACCGACAATGTTATTGTCACCGACTATTTTCCAGGCCTCTGATTGGTCAAATTTTAGTCAGCGCTGACAGTGGTTGGCGGACAAAATAATGTTGATGAAACGCCCCCCAGTTGTACATACCTATGCTTTCGTTTGCCCTACTTTTACTACAGACTTCGCTGTGCTTAACCTACCTTTGATCATCATCCTCTTTATGTTGCCCATCTTTCATCTCATACGAAGGACCAGCATGCTCCTCCTCGAAAGCATCATTCTCTACTCCTTCAGTTGCCATCGTGACAAATCAAAATGTCAGTCCCCAGTTCAGCTCCTTGAAATAATGATAACACCAGTCCAAGTCCCGCAGTTTTCGAGATCAAAAGAACGAAGTCTGATCAAAGTTGTTGAACATCGGCATGAATTGTCGAAATTTGACACAGTATTTAAAATGAGAAGTTGGTGTGTTTAGTCCAAATTTGCTAGCAAGGTAAAGTAATCGAAAGATTTACCTCGTATCAATAGCAGATTCAACTTTCTTAGGATCCGACGCTAGGAGACCAAGACAATCTCTGTAGCTACCTGAAATGTGATTTTAGCGTTTTAGTTTAAGTGTTGGGGTGGCGGAACAGGCCTACAATCACACATGAGGAGCACAATATGAGATGTAGGTCTAGAAATAAAACTATTGATAAAGAACTATATCAGAGAAGCGTTACACATATTTCAGGTATATCTAATAGACTAGAGTCAAGTTTTCCGCGTTGAAAAGCAATCTAAATAAGTTCGCATAAATGTGCATCTCATTATACACTCACGTGAATTATAAGATACCACCGATTAGGTAGGTTGTCATCGAATCGTTCAGTTGAGTTCAAAAGTCATTTGATGTCAAGTACGTTAAGCTGATGGAAAACATAACATATACGGCATGGAGAGTAGGGAAGTAAGCCTATCACCGAAAACGTAGATCTCGCTAGTCCATGTGCACCGGGTCACAATTCGCCCGAAGTCCGCTCGCCCGCGAAGCTGACGAATCGTCAGTTTGGAAGCTAACACCGTTGCGAAAACCATTCGAAGAAGAACAAATTATTTCATATAATTATAACTTTTGGTAAAAAGGCGTGAATAACAAGGCACTCAAGTGGGGCTGTGCACTGTGAAGTGGAATCTCATCATTCCTGGATCCAGAACGAAGAAAGACCAAACTCCATGGTGTAGTACCACCGAGTCACAACATGATAATGCTTCCCCGTTCCCAAAACCACTGGATCATTATTCCCAGGTGAGTCAAATAGTGGTTATTTATATCCATTCAGCATGCAACGGTGCGTTTTGGGGGTACAAAAGACTTTTATTCAGTTGCCTTTTTTCCTTTCTATTTGCTTTGATATCATATGTCAAGTTTACGGGCTGTTGCATAGCCAATTCATAAACACAACGGTTATTGTCCCGCAGTGATCCTTCTTGGAACATGCCTAGTCTCAATGCAACTCTCTGGCACTCTATGAACATTCTTTTGTGGCAGGTTATATGTGAGTGAATGTAACGGTTAGTCTCACTTCAACTCTCTGGCATTAAATGAAAATTCTATGTTCGCAGGTTTTAAGTGATTGTAACTTATCCAATTCCACATTGGGTGGCAGTAAGCCGCAGCATGAGTGGCATTCAAAATGTAATACAGTATGATGAGGAATCTAAGGTTTGAATATAGCTGCCCAAGACACACGTTTTGGACCTGAAGTAGAAATGGGGTGCAATAAACTTGAATAGAAACAAAGTTTACACATTTCCATGTCTCCTTCACCTAACACTTCTTAAATTAAAGAAAGGATCTTTGTTAAATCCTGACTTTACGCCACAACATTATCAGTCAGGAGCTATGACGGCGGGATTAAACTATCTTATTTTGTTTTGTTTTGGGGATTTTCTGCTGCGAAACCTCTTATTTGGTGGAATACTTGACATATAATGGTGTCGTTGTTGTTCTGTCTTCTCCCCATTTTCATTTTTATATCCACTACATTATCATCTAATAGAAAAAAAACATATACTGTAGACGCCCCTTGAAGATGTTTGAGTGAACTTCAGGGCGATAAATGCTATGCCTTGCATGAGTAATATTTCTGTTATATAATTATTATTTTTTGGTTGTAATGGTTAACGAGTTTGAATAAGAGTAGACACAACAGATACAAAATTCTTTCTTATTTGAACAGAGAAGTTCATGGTTATAAATAGTGAGCATTATGCAAACAAAAGAGGCTCCAGGTAACTTCTGGGAAATGCTTGAAAGCAATAAGTTCTCTCTTAAGCTATCAGGCACGACTTCATGGATCGGGATCATGCAAGAGATCTTCTGTTAGTATTTGTATGAATAAACTTTAGGTCGACGAATTGTATTGCTTGCTAGTTCAATAATTCTATCATTGTCTTTTTTAAACATGTTGTTGTTGACTTTGCTTTTCAATTTTGTTAGATGGTACCTTGTTTTTAAAAAGGCAAAAACGTAAGAAGTTTTCACACGCACTTAAAGGAACGCAGTGGGAATGATGGGCAGGATTAAATAATTACAACCTTTTACAGATAGAGCCCAGTTGTCATAATACTGTATTGGGGAAAAAAACTGTGTGCAAGTGATTGGAAAAGGTTGATCATGTAGCACATAACTATTGGTGTCAACTGGGAGGTTTTGGAAAATAAATCTGCCTCGTCCTACTGAATGTCATATGCACAGCATGATGCACTGTACATATAAATGGGTCTATGGTACTACACAAACATTTCGCATGAACGTATGGTACACGACCTGTAGCTGCTACTTGTCTTATTTAGCAAATGACTGAATTTTAAAAGGCATTTATTTCAGGGGGTATTTTTTCGACACTAACACAAAACGAACGAAAAAGCTCACAGATCATTTTTACCTTTCACCAGAACTCATCATTCTCTTTAATTAACTGCTGGTAAATTATGAAAGCCACGATTCTTTCTTCTTGCAGCTTGACCTGTCAGACATGATAACTTAAGTCACGCATTTCTTCAGTTAAATAGCAATACAATTAAATGGTGCAGTCCGGCATACAAAAAGGAATTACAAAATAAAACCTGTTATCGATTAGTTTCATTTCCAAAGATTTGTTTTTCCTACTTCAAGTAGATTATTACTATTATTATTATTATTATATATATATATATATATATATATATATATATATTTTTTTTGTTAACAATGTCAATGACAAATGGTAATAAGTTGTAATCTTGGGGAGTAGAAAATAATGGTAAATCTATAGGTAGGGAGTACTGTATATTATCAACATTTTAGCGTTAGCTAAATGCTAGGAAATGTATGAAATTTTTTACTTCTTTTTACTTGAATAATGACGTATCAGCAATACTTGCCAGGCACGGTATCTAGCAAGGTGCAGTCCCCACATAATAATACAAAATAAATACTACTCCCCTCATTATTCCCGTCAGCCTATAAGTAGAAGAACAATTTATGTGCTTTTAGTGAATTTGGCAAACATGAAATGTAACCTTAAATCGGCTTAACCCTAAAAAGGCCGGGCTATTTGAGTTCTTAGTACAGCAGTGGGGGGGGGGGGGGGGGGCATTATGGCCCCCCTTAAGATCTCGGCCGTGAAACGGCCGATCTCCGCGAAGATTTGCACACGTGTCAAGTGAAGTGTATAGAATACTATGATAATTTTTTTTTTTTAACAATTCGCTTATTTGTATATTTATGGTAATTTATGCAAATCAGGTCATAAATCCCATTTTTTCCCATAAATCGTATATTGTTCATATTTAAGCATTCCTTTTCACTACATATATTTATTAGACCATGAGGAATAATAATACGACAACAAATTTGTTATGTTATCTCTTGTTTTGATAATTTCTTATGTATTTCATTGTTTTTTAACTCATGTATTTCATTGTTTTTGTCGTTTTTTTCATTTCTAACTACAATTCAACTATTTTGACTCCCAAAACAACCACCTAAACTTTAAACAAGACCCAATAACCAATGTGTTTTTAGGAGAAAATGACATTTCCATATGTTTTGTACACAAATCACGAAAATGAGCGATTTTGGGGCTGACATGCAAAGACAAAAGGTCACGTGACCTTGTAACTGTAGGTCCGACTTTCAACCAAAAAGTCTTTTAAAAGATGCGCAAGACTCGAAAGAAAAAAGTCTGCGAGCGGCGGGGCGCCATCCATATGCGTTCTCGAACAATCAGGAAAATTGTGGAGGGGGTGGGGGGGGGGGCATAATGCTCCTCCGGCCTTATTAGGGTTAAGGCGCAAGAACCAAAGAAACTAATGGTGTCGGAGGCAGGGCGCTGCTGCAGCCCCATCCCCGAGAATGCAAATCGGAGAGCAAGATTTCCCTAAAATCATCACATTTCAACAGTGAGGTGGAATAATATTCCCATAATCTACTAATGGTACGCAATGGTACGCTAATGGTGAACAACTACAGCAATAAGGGAACTCCACCCCCCCCCCCCTGCCATAGCAGCGAAAAATGAGAGTAGGTTAGGAAGCACCTGGATTTCCAACATATCCTTGACACAGTAAGCTATAACATGAAGGTTAACAGCCTTGAAACAGTTTGTTAAAGAGTGGCAGTAAACATTGGTTCTTTTGTAATAAACTGGTGCGCATTGACGGGAGGTCCCTGGTAGGCTGAGGGCGTTGGGAGATGTTTTTCCTCTGCAATGAATGGTCTCTCTGACCATGCTAACGAAGTGAGGCTTCGTAAAAAGAGAGGAGGTACAACATACAACTATCAAAGTCTTAATATCTTTCTTTAAAGCCTATCTGCACTAGTTTGGCCAGGAGGGATTATACTTCCCCTGCATAGACCCTGAGAGGAGTTTATCTCATCAACTCTCAATTAACATATTGGGGGACCAACGCGCACGGTCACCACTTAGGCATTGTTTGCTAGATAGAGGGCTCAATTAGCTAAGGTAGTGCAGTGGGAATTTTAAAAAAAAATCGTCTTCATGACTGGTAAAAAGAACTAAGGAAAAGGTATGGCCCTTGGTAGACGGAATCCTACAATAAATGTTGTTTGGCTTGAGGTCGTAAAACCGAAATCTAAACCACTTTGAGTCTGCGAGATGTCACAGCTAAATACGTAAAACGCAAATTCTGGGAGAAACATAGTTAAAATAATAAGTAATCAAATTTGACAAGTATCACAATGTTATCATTAACATCATCATTATTATCACCATCATCTTAATCATTGAAATCATCATCATCGCCGTCATCATTAAGATAAGGTATGTTTTTGCTCACATCAACAACGCCTACGGGTTATTACACTACTTCACCTGGATGAAGAGTGGCATATATAGACCAATGCCTTTCCGTAAGATATTCCGTCACGTGCTTCAAATGTCATACATTTCAGTCAGCCCTCGTGTGTCTGTCTGTCTGTCTGGACAACTCCTGATCGAGGCAACGAGCAATGAATGACCGAGAGGGAGAAACTAATACCTGTGGAAAGGTTCAGGTTTTTCTGAAGTAGTTGACTGAAGAGAGGGCAAATACAATCAAACTCTCCCGTGGGGTTCAAGGTAGTCGTGCAATATAAAGAGGCTTTCTACTCAGTAACGAAATATTAATGGAATTATGTAAAAAGTTCGCTGGCTTGGGTTCCTGGGGTTAACAAAGTCAAATTGAGCTAAATTCAATTACGGCGCTCTAACTGGGACAAAAAGTCGGAATTCAATACTGTTAATAAGGACTGTCGAGGTATGTATGCACGAGGACGAGAGAAGATGAAAGTATCTTTCATGTGGTCTATTCCTCTTTTACTTTCCCCTTGTCGTCTTCAAATAAGAACATGATGTGTTTGTTGTCATCTTCTTTTTTCTGGTGACAATTCATTTTCTTTGTGCACTAACACCTTCTTTCTGTAATTTATTTCCTTTACTCTTATTCGTTGTGTTATTTGAGCTTTACTCAAGCATCATCGCCTCACAAGGTTTTCGAATATTTACAATAAATATAAAGAGAGTTGAATTAAAGGGTAATTACAACAATGTACTATTCAAATTATGCATCATTATTCGAACTAAAAAAGGGAATTGGTATGAGGCTACTTTACAAATGACAGTTGTATGAACCATTCATCCTGAAAAAACTCTAGGAAATAATATTATTGCAAATTAAATAATACAGTGCAAAATAAGTAAACGTGTTAAAACAGCATGGAAAAAGTGATTCAGGATATTTCATTGATACAACTGGAGATAAAACCGAATAAACTTTTCCGATAATTTGTTTTTTATGTATATAAATCGGTATGCTATTAACAAAATATATTTATTGATTATCATCAGTAGTATTAGTAGTAATATTATTATCATTATTGCATATCATATATAAATCATGTTTCGATTACGTAATATGTTATTATAATGTTTTGATATTTCAACCAGTGATGGACTTTGATTGATTTTTCAAAAGTTTTGACGATCGTGTTAACGATTTATCGATTCTGATCAAATTAGACAATATTATGCATTGTAATTTGAAAGAAATGTAAACTAGAAAATCACGAAGCCGTGTGATGCTAAGATAGTATCATGAAGCGTTTAATCACAGCCGCGAGGTTTTTGTAAAAGATGTACACTGTATTTTTAATAAGACCTTACCTTGAGGTTGTCCAATTCGCTCTTTCTTCGATGTTGTCAACAAGTATTCAGCTTTAGGTTGGCATTTTTTCCTTTTAGATGTGTGATCAAATCCTGACAAAAAAAAAAAAATCTCCAAGGAACGGTCGAAGTAGTAATAAGCTTTAAGCTGTGTCTGCGCTTTCACTTTTCCACTTAAAATTTGAATATTTTATGAGAGTAATGGATTATCCTGCAGTTACCAATCTTAAGAATCACAAAGAAGGTGCTTGTCCAGAATGTTTTCCTCTTTATCCAGGTACGTTATAGTTTAAATCCTGTGATGCATTTCACCAGTTAGTTCGAAAGTGCTGTTCTTCGAAGATCAGAATGTTCTTTCAAGACGTCTCAAGTTCTCCTGACATTTGGAACTTAAACAATTCGCTATGTTCTGAATGGTTTCAAGAGAAAGTTGTGGTTTAAAGAAATATATCTTGGCATGCATGTTTCCCAGAACCTAGAGAATTGCAGCTCATCTGAAGATTGCAATACTGCATCAAATCAGCTCATGCCATGGTGGTATACATTCATCCATTCAATGTTCAATTCCAGTGCATTCTCTCTAGTACACCAGATAATAATAATCAAAACCAATCTTTATAGCATTGATTGTATGACGTCAATGGTCTACAACAAGTGACATAATTTCCCTGCTAATCCTTAATCACCTGCTCCACGAACTTGTAAGGTTGGTTTCTGAACAGCAACCAAAATGGTGTAACAATGAAAAACGGTATAACCGTTGCCGACAACAAGATTTGTTACTTCTGGTTCCAGATGCTCCCCGACTCTTTGAGATGATTCTGAAAGTATGTCTATACGGTTCTTTTTTGTTTAACCCTTCGATCTGATGTGGTTATGAGATGCATTATAAACGGACGTCGGCATGTCGCTGTCCATACGTTGCATGTTTAGATGTGGTATAAAGCGGGACGTAGACGTGATGTGAAATCTCACATGGTATGAACAGCAGGACGTGACTGAGAAGAACTGGGTTAAAACAGGAACAATCCGTTGCTTGGACTAAGTACAGTCCCCTGTACGGATACGTAATAAGTGGGTTCCAAGAACTGATCAAACCGATGGAAGTTACGTCCTTTCACCGGAGAATTACGTTTCTCCCTAAACGCGCCAAAGAAGTTCTACCATTCGCAGCGAACGAACTCAAGTTTCCATTATCTTGTTCTTCCATTTTGTGCCAGGTTGTCTCTCGCCATTGATTTGATCTCGTGTTCCAATCATGGTAATTAAAAGAAATGTAATTGGTGGTCTATTCCGGGGAGACGGAGAGCTGGTATTTCAACTGCAACCACCGTCTTGAAAATGAAAGCGTCGGAGAGAAATAGAGACAGAAAGAGAAAGAGTGTGTGAGAGAGAGAGAGAGAGAGAGAGAGAGAACGAGTGTGAGAGAGAGAGATGAGGAGAGACAGAGAAAGAAAGAAAGAAAGAGGAATAAATAGAGACACAGCGTGAGAGAGAGAGAGTCAGATAGAGATTGAGAGAGAGAGAGAGAGAGAGGGGGGGATATACTTATATATATATATATATATATATATGGGTATATATATATAAAGAAGGTCCCGTGGTGGAAAAGGTGGTATTTTATCTCTAACCACCGTTTTAAAAATGGAAACGCCATAGAGATACAGAGAGGGGGGGGGGGGGGTGGGGAGGGGTAGAGGAAGCATGTAGTGATCGAATAGGTTGTACTTAGTATTTGAACCGTTTTTCAGATGGAAGTGTCATAGAGAGACAGATCGAGATAGAGAGAGATAAAGAGAGAGAGGGGGAAGAGAACAAGACACAGAGAGAGAGAGAGGGGGAGAGAGAGGGGGGGGGGTCGAAAGTTATTGTCATGAGTATTGAAGAAGAAGAAGAATTGCATGAAAAATTCGATCAGAGAGCTGCAAAGATAGAGAAAGAGCCATCCAGATACCTTCATATTGATAAATGGAGGAGGTGGTGTCATCTCCTCGTAGTAGTAGGGACTTTTAGATTTGCACGTCGACAGCTTTGACTGCAAAGTGTGACATCATATTAAGGTACTGCGCATGCGTTGCGTCAACCTTGATTTTCCTAAATTTAGTACGGTACTAGTATATGCCGGGTGCGCATAAAATATACAGTTCCTCGGGTAGACGAAGGAACATCCCTTCCCTGTTATTATGTTAAAATGTGTAGAACAGGTGTCACATGCATATTCACCTGTTCTACACATTGCACGTCGAGTGCAATCTAAAAGATTTCTAATTGTAGTCAGCATGGGCAGTTGAGTACGTTGACACGCATGATCAGTCGGCGTTCGTCGTGTTCTCGTCCACTCAATTTAAAAGTCCCTATTGAACCAGGTGTGGGGTGCACCATGAGCTCAGTATGCCAATACAACAAGTGTAAGAGGCACGGAAGAAAGCGAGAGAGAGAGAGAGAGAGAGGGGGAGGGTGGATGGCCGAGTGAAATTAATAGGGACTTTTAGATTTACACGACAAGAGCGTGGGCTGCCGCGTGTGACATTGTGTTAAGGCACCGGGCCGTACCCGGCAGTGCCTTTAAAGGACGTCACAATACCTTAAAAGGATGTCACACGTGGCGGTCCACGTTCTCGTCGTGTAAATCTAAAAGTCTCTAATGATAATAATGACAATAGCAGCATTTCTATTGCGCGCATATCCATGGCAGACATTACTCAAGGCACCTTCAAAGTACCATGGCTCTTGCCCAGCTGCCAAAACCCATTTGAACACCTGTTTGGAGAGTAGCAAATGTAGCACATTAGTGCTGCGGCGAGACACGAACTGCAAACCGTGTGATCCACATTCCAGGGACGTATCCACTAGACCCCGACAGCTCTACAGATGTAGGTTTAGTTGATTGAATAAAGAATGAGAATGAGATGAAAGGGTGAAATGAGATAAAAGCAGTAAGCTGAAATAAGGATGATTATGTTCATGAAATGTCTGCTAACAGGGACTTTTAGATTTGCGTGGACTGATACGTGTGACGTCCACTCAAGGCAGTGCATTAAAAAGACGTCGATCGTAGCAATCCCCATTGTTTTTGTGCGAATCTAAAAGTCCCTATTCCTTCCATTAAGACATCTATGGTGACTGCCCATGCTATCCGAACTGCGCCATCACAGTTCTGTTTAGGATTTTTTTTGTCACCGATATACATTCAGATTCTTTCTTTCTGTTGTAAGTTGGATTACACCTCCTTAAATCGCTCTTGGTTAGGGGAAATGACATCCGCTGTGCCTGAACAACCCCACTTTCATATTCAGTCGTCATGAACTGTACACACTTATAGCGAGTGGTTTATTATTTAATGCTGCCCTTAGGTAGTAGAGAATAAACCACATCCTGTCGTGTTCCATTGGGAACCAAATCGGAATCATTAGCTTCTTGGGCTTGATTTGATTCGGGGGGAAGGGGGAGGAGAGGTAGCCCTAGTGAATTACCCAATATTATGAAAGAGGAATATTTCCTTAAAAGGGCGCGGAGTCACCCCTCCATTGTACCCATTTGTTATGCCCCTACCTAACATGTTAGAGATGTTGACTCTTTCCCAGCACATTGTGATTAACTTTAAGCCTTAAAAGTACTATGTCCCTTTTGCAGCCAACCTCAAATTCTGTAGGACTTTGCAGGAATTATGAATATGTCATGTATGTCCTATCTGTGAAATGTAAATGTTAGCAGTGTCCTAATATTCGAATTATAAAAGAAAATATGTTACTTGCTAGACTTCACTGTCAGACACTATTGAGTGACTGACTGGCTTTTTTTCTTCTTTGATAATAACATACATAAAATGAGCTGTAAAGGGTACATGAGCATTTGTCTACATGAGTAACCCACTTCTTGTGATGGCCAAAATTAAACTGATTGAATCTTTGCGCAGCATAAAACGTATGACCATTCAGTACAATGTTCTGAAAATCAAGACTATTACTTATTGGCCCTATAGCTCCTAAGTCGATTTGACAACTAATAGTCGTTATTTTCCCACTTGAAGACATTTTCAAGCCCCACCTTTTTTAGGGAAGTTCTAAATTAGTATTATCTTTCAAATGCCGTTGGAATTTAACCTTTACATTTTTTTGGCCGGCAAATGGGACATAGTACCTTTAACGTGGAAAATAATCGCGGGATACCTACTAGAAAAAAAAAAAACCTTGCATGACGTCATGAGGACGTTAAAACATCTTTTAAAATAAATCTTTATACCTACGTCTTTCATGTTCCCTGTGGTGTATTCTTGGTGATCCGTTTCATTTCGTATACAAAAAAAAATCAAATCGGGAATGTGCTAAGATACTATGTTAGTATGCAGCCTAACTGGTTCATTGGAGCAGTCTCATTGAGATCTATGGCGAAGAGTGTGCCCAGGAATAGATGGACACGGGCGTTACTGATAGGTAGGGGGAGGGGGGGGAGGAGGCATTGGCATTTCAGGTAGATGAAATACGAGAAAACATGACTGTATAGTAACAGTAGGGTGGAATCATCTCGTCTAATCGTCTTACTCCCTTCATTTCCTATTTTATTTCTTTTCCCTTTTTTCATCCGCCTTTTCTTTCTTTCATCATTCCTTCTTCTTTAGATAAAGGGTGACACCCCCCCCCCCCGAAAAAAAAAGGAGAGAGGGAGGGGGAGATGTACTGAAATATAGAAAGGAAGGAAGACAAACATGAATGAGTTGCCCACATCCGACGACAGAAAGATACATGACGAGCGCTTACCGGATGTAGATAACGAAACTTTCAAATATCGCCCGTTAGCTACGCTCAAATTCCATGATAATATTATAGGTGTTAAATGCGATCGTTTACGGATGATCAAAATTGTTTCTGAAAGAGAATCTCAATACTTCTACAATTTACTTCCCCTGTTGCGATATAAAAGTTGGAAAAAACGTAAACAAGAAAAAACATATTTTGTTCTGAATTTCCCAAAGAGGTTCTTTTTTACAAGATATTCCTATTTATAAAGCCAGTGCCATGAAATAACTTAAACTGTTAAAGTAGTTAAAATCCTTTTAGTACGAATATTATAGTTGAATAAATTACGGCGCCTACCATTTTTTTACCATTTCTTTTGCTTATGTAAACAAAATTGACTCAAATGTACGACAATAACCCAAATAACAAATTAAAGATATCCAAACAAAATCAGCAAACAGCAGCTACATAGTGAAACAAGTAAAATGTAAATCAACATAGGAAAAAGTTGCATGTGACACTTCTGAGATTCAGAACGTAACACATTATGAGTGAAGGTAAAGTATAAAGGAAAATATGACAATATAAACAGAAAGTTTGTCTCAACAGTAGAAGCAAAATCGGAGCCGGTATAATCTTAAAGGGAGTGTGTCATGACGAGACAGTGTGTCTTTCCCGTGGGCCTACTCGGGGCCAATCGGGTATAAAACGACTACGGAAGACGCGACCGCACCATTCACGTGCGTGCAACGTACGCGAAACCGAAGCGCGAGGAGAACTTCGGTCTGTTTCGCGAACGCTAGCGCGCGCTGACCCAGTTTAGCGCGCGCTGACCCAGTTAATCAAGTACATTCGTTTACGTGCAGTTGTTCAAAAGAAAACGTAGATGGCGTTAACCAGTATTTCCCATGACACACTCACTTTCCGTTTTCTGTCACCTATAATTTGGTGTTTTGGTTTATCTTTACTGTTTGATATTACTTCATTTTTCTTTCAATATGGCAAAATAAAAGGTGAAGAAGCCAGGGGCCGAAAGTTATTCAACCCTATAATTGCTTCTCGCTTCACTCTGTGACCATAATTATTCCCTCACAAACACACCCACGCGAGAACACGCACACACACATACACACACAGACACACTTTTTTTTTAAAGTATTTTTGTTTTATTCCTCCGATTGCGTAATACAAAAATATGATTGAATAAATTAAATAAACCTATTCAATATTGATTGCTTATACATTAAATCATTTGCAGTATATATAACTGAGCAAATATTGAAAGTAAACTTAAATTACATAAACATAATTTATAAGTCCATTGTACATATTATTCACTTATAAACAAAACATTAAGAAAAAGAACTGGGGGTTATTTTACTGTTATTCCCAGCTCCCCCTCCCTCACTCAAACACACACATACACACACACACACACGCACACACACACACACACACATATATATATATATATATATGTATATATATATATATATAATAAATATATACACTCACTAACAGTTTATACAACGACCAATCTACCAATATAATATTCCAATGGTTTCATAAATTCTGATCAGCATTAACATATTTAAAGAAATAATTTTCTTCCTCTTTGTCCAATTTCTTTAAAATTTTCAACAGCCATGACACATTCAACCATTTCGTACGAATACGTATTTCACCTTTGCTCTGCTTCGCATTTTGCTTTTGCTTTTGCTTTTGCACACAATTTGTCACAAGGTTTTAATTTCCTTTTAAAAGCTTAATCAACGATTTCATTCATCCATGAGCATCGATCAATGACAGGTTCAATCAAATAAAACCACCAGCGAAATAATTTCCTACAGGTATTTAAAAAGTGTGTGAGTTCAGTTAAATGTCCCATCTATAATTTATGTAGGCGTTGTGCATTAGTTATGACAGCTTGGGATATCATCGGAAGCACAACTTATTTCGTCGTATATGTTTCTTGATTATTTCAAAACAATATAATTTGATCTTGCGTTACACGGTAGTCTTCAAACGGTACGCGTAGGCTTATATGAAATCACAAAGTACTGATTAATGCCCTTTAATACCCCGATTACTTTAAGTGCAACATTGCGTTTTGCCCTACTCTTGACTTTGCGCTAACGATTGCAATGGATAAGAGAGATACGTTACATGTTCAATGGGAGATGGAAAAGATACTGAAATCAGTCTCGTGGGCTGTCGGCTACTTACCCTCTCGTTCGTTTGCTCGTTCATTTGTGTGGTTGCCAACTTTTGTAAAGATCGGTCAAACAGATTTGCTGCTTAAAGGCAAACCCACTGTCTAATATCATTATGCTCTTTTGAAGCCTTCACAACCATCGAGAGCCTGGTTGATGTTTCAACCCGACCAGTGGCCTAGTTTTCCTCAGGAGTCAGATGGCTCAGCTCCCAGCTCGTATAGACCATGGGATGACAATGAAAGAAAGGGCTTCGTGTTTGTTTATGTTTTTCTCGTGGTCCACCTGTTCGCCCCAACTGAAGATGTGTGTACTAGGGTATTACTTGGTGCTAAATTCTAATGTGAATGTTACCACGCGTCAAACTGTCTGTTTTCACGATAATGAGGCTTAATTATGCAAATGTATACGAAATGAAGATATTTCAATTTTACTATAAAACAATATCACCTTCCCAGTCTAACTTTTATCAAATTATTTGATGTACCAATACCAGATGATAGGCTGCCTGAATATTCATAACACAATTTGATCCAATTAGATGTTATTATTTTTGTCGAGTCATGCAAATTTATGCAACTTACAAGCGAGATTCTTGGATACATTTTAGTGCTGATCTTTATATGTTTCTTGACACTGTCTTATGCCACTATATTTCTACAATTAGGTGTAATTATGCACATTTATGCAAATATCCATTGTTTACACTTTTGATGCGTTAACTCTAGTTTCCAATTAATAAAAAATGAAAACTTAAGATTAATAAAGGGGACAAACCCTCAATTAGATATGTCAAAGCCATGAATGTAAAAATAAAACAGAATTAATTTGAAAAGGTATTGGTAAAAGAAAAAAATAGTTTTGGCAAAACGATTTGAAACGACAGTATTAAATCACCCGGAAGGTAATTATCTATCGTGACCTTGGCTGCTGAAGTTTGATTAATGAATTCAACTTGACTCCATCGCGATAATGTCATATATTCCTGAACATCTAATTTACATGTGGCTTCCTTCTTGGGTTGGTGTATCCTAATTTAAGTCAGTTAAAGGGCAATCCAAACCTTGTAATAAGTTGATTTGTATGAAAGTATAAAAAAAAAAGAAACAGAATGGTAAAAATCGGACTAATGGTAAGGAAGTTATGAACGTTTGAGATATGAGATCACTGAGTCTATATGCGAATCTCAAGTTGGTAGTTTGTTAAGGTGGATTGTGAAGTAGGATTTTGATAACTCTCCCATTAGCCGTGTACTAAAATGTCATTAATTTCTGTTTTCTCGTAAGTTCCTTCTCCCTTGGGGCACTACGAAACATATATTATAGATAACATATTATTTAAGGTCCTCTAAAAAGAATAGATCCTCCTGAGCAATGAATTTTTGAAGAATTAAAACAAAAATTAAATATGTTGGAGCAGATGGGGAAGTAGTCCTGCACTACATTACATTGACATCACCGCTTCAGCCAATTTGAAGCGCCCATACGTATAGTTATTATAACTTTCTTATATTTAGTCAGATTAAATTGAAACTTTCATCAGTTTGCTTTTTAAATTTTCCTGTTTTCTTTTAGAGTAGTTGTCTTTTGGGGTTGGATTTCCCTTTAAACTTCCGAGACTTATACTGGTTCGTTGAATAGTAAACAGTACTTTGACACTTTAATATTATTAGATATTTCATAGACGGAAATTCAACGTTTCTGTTTTGTGTGTGGCTGCCTTTTGACCTGTCTGCAGTACGACTTTATCTATTCTTGTTTCGCTTCACGGATTAATATTAAACGTGATAGGTTCATCTGTATCTATTTTCGTTTATTTCATATAAATTCGTTGCATATATAGATATTTATTCCATTTTTATTCTTTATCTGCCAATTAATCGGCAAACATTTGAATCGCCTGCATGCCAATTAAATAACGGGTTCTTACGATTTGGGTACATGCGCACTGCGGCTTGTGTTTGCTCGTGAGATTATTTTTTCGACTTGTGAATGTGTGCAACATTGTGAGATTCTAATCACTAATAGAATCTCGCCTTATAAGAATGTGAAGGCCCCTCATATTGTACAGCTTCAGAAGCTGTTCGAGAATTTTTTCTAAGAACCGATTATCAAAAATAGATAAAGTAGTCCTGAAACATTGACGCCATTAAAACATGAATATTAACAAATTCCAGATGACAATGGCACAAGAAAGTGTCACTATTTAACACTGTACAGCTTCTGTATTGTACAGCTTCTAAAGTTGATCGATAACCATTACCAGACAGACTCTGAATAGAGTTAATAATCCTAAAATTTACAAGCAAATAAATTATAGTAATTATCACATTTCACGTGACTGCATTTAATAATATTGTACAGCTTCTGAAGTTGATCGATAACCATTACCAAACAGACTCTGAATAGAGTCACTAATCCTTAAAATTTACAAGGAAATAAATTATAGTAACTATCTCATTCCACGTGACTGAATTTAATATTGTACAGCTTCTGAAGCCGATCGATAATCAGTACCAAACAGCATGCAAAATATTATACAGATATTGACTGGCAGGGGTTGTAATATAACATTCTTTGG
Source organism: Strongylocentrotus droebachiensis (assembly GCA_035222895.1). Taxonomy (NCBI): domain Eukaryota; kingdom Metazoa; phylum Echinodermata; class Echinoidea; order Camarodonta; family Strongylocentrotidae; genus Strongylocentrotus; species Strongylocentrotus droebachiensis. The sequence goes on from JAVYIG010001364.1 coordinate 134,069, forward strand.
ACCGCTGAAGGGAGTTATATTTTCTCAAGCGGTTATTTTTTCCCGAAGAGCGCAGCAAATTATTATAGGTTCTCTAAAAAGAATAGACCCTCCTGAGCAATACATTTTTGAAGAATTAAAGCAAAAATGAAATATGTTGGAGTAGATGGGAAAGTAGTCCTACACTACACTACATCACATTGACATTACCTGCATGCAAAATGTTATACAGATATTGACTGGCAGGGGTTGTAATATAACATTCTTTGGACCGCTGAAGGGAGTTATATTTTCTCAAGTGGTTATATTTTCCCGAAGCGCACAGCATATTATTATAGGTCCTGTAAAAAGAATAGACCCTCCTGAGCAATGAATTTTTGAAGAATAAAAAAAAAAAAGTATGTTGGAGCAGATGGGAAAGTAGTCCTACACTACACTACATCACATTGACATTACCGCTTCAGCCTATTTGAAGCGCCCATACGTATAGTAATTACAAGTTTCAAAAATTCATAACTTTCTTATATTTAGTAAGATTTAATTGAAACTTTCATCAGTTTGCTTTTAAAAATTTATCTTTTCTTTTAGAGTAGTTGTCTATTTGGGTTGGATTTCTTTTTAAACGTCCGAGACTTATACTGGTTCGTTAAATAGTAAAGGGTACTTTGACACTTATTTTTAGATATTTCGTAGACGGAAATTCAACGTTTTTGTTTTGTGTGTGGCTGCCTTTTGACCTGTCTGCAGTGCGGCTTTATCAGCTATCCTTGTTTTGCTTCACGGATTAATATTAAACGTGCTAGGTTTATATGTATCTATTTTCGTTTATTTCATATAAATTCGTTGCATAAATAGATGTTTATTCAATTTTAGTTATGGCGTCATTATTTAACACTGTACAGCTTCTGCAGCTTCCTAAGTTGATCGATAACCATTACCAGACAGTCTCTGAATAGAGTTAATAATCCTAAACAGTACGAGCCAATAAATTATGGATATTATCACATTCCACGTGTCTGATTTTAATATTGTACAGGAGTGAAGCCGATCGATAACCAGTTCCAAACAGCGTACAAAATATAACATTTTACCTTGGGTTATGTCTAAAGCCGTGCTATTTTCCTAAATTAAACATGTCACTCGCCTCGAGAGCCGATTGGCACGATCGCAGGCTTGCCACGAGTGCTTGCGCGTGTAAAGAAACATGAACTAATCTTGTGTAGTCTATGCAAAATTCCATGATACCATGTATACCTACTGGACTAGGTCAAAAGTAAGACAGATGGTCTTCACGCTGGTCGTTATTTAAATGAAAACAACAGAAACAACAAAATAAACAAATGATCAGCAACAAACAAACAAATCAAAGAATATGTAGGTTAACATTGATATTGTCATTTTTTTATTTTTTATTCAATGAAAGCAGTAACACTTGATATCAAACGATTAAAAATGTCAGTCAATATTATTATTGGAATGAGAAAATGCTATATAATAAGAAATTATATTGTATAAACAATATGATATGGACATAAAATGCAATAATTATAATGACAATGAAGACGATAATACTGACACATTCAGTTTTTACACGCCATATAGTCATCAGTATGATTGATTATATCAATATTATTTTATTCAAATGCGTCAGTCAATATTACTTTTCTAATGAGAGCGTCAGTATAAGGAAACAATTAAGTAACTCTGTACAATAGAAAATGAACAATACAGTTACATAATTTCATCAATCATGTCTTTGTCTTTACGTTATTTAATATTCTTTTATTTATTCATTCATTCACATTCCACAAATTATTCGACATTTTGACAAATATTTACATCGATTTGAGGAAAGTAATACAAATAATGAACATAAGGAATCAAATCAAATCAAACCAAATCAAATTGTTTGGGGTCTGCTCTACGCAGGCTAGGCGTCCGATTTTGGCGCTGGGTAAAGAAATGAGAGAAAAGAAACCAACAACAGTTACAAAAACCTACAGAATACCTTTGTCGTTTTAAATGGTGAAATATAAAAAATCCTTGAGAAACAATCATTTTTAGAATAGTATTTTTGAAAACTGTAAGCTTTATTGTAAGTTTTCTTTTTACTTTTTCTTGTACCTTTCGGAGAATAAAGAGCGCTTAAATTCTTTGTAAGTTTGCATTCTGAACATTTTTTTTGTAGTCTAACAACTCTGGAAGGACAGCTTCTATCTCATCCGTAACTCGTTATTTTTCTAGATATAAACTATTTTGTCTATAAATAGGTTAACAAATACGCCCTGATGCTGACCTAGAAAAATTGACGCCATTATGAGAAACAACAGCCTTAGTCTGTCGTAAATATATTGTTGTAAATACCAAGGAAGATAATAATGATAGTAACAATAATATAAAGCGCAGACACTAGGCAAATAATCATATTCTACTGCGGTGCAAGAGCTCCTGATGTGTTTAAAAATACACAGTCAGGTTAACGAAAATATATGCCTTTAGTTATAATAAAAACAGTGATGATTACCTAATTTATAATGGTAAGTGATTCCACAGTTTTGGACCTGTGCATTAAAATGTTCGATCTACAAATGGCATTTTTGTTTTATGCGACGGAGTTTGCGGTAGGCCTACTAGAGATAAGATAAGACGATATATATAACAGTTTTCATAATTAATATTATCTCACGATATTTTCTCGCACGCGCAATATTTTAACTATGGGTAATAGTTTTTACATAAGAGAAACTATACAAAAAAGTTAAGACAATGTCTTAAGATTCCTAATTTTGTTTTAATCGTGAAGATATTTGAATATTTGAGATGTAGAGTTTTCAGTTATAATACCCCACGTGTTAAACATTGTCAATACAAATAAACCCTGTTTATGTTAATCAAATAGTGACATTGCGCTCTTAGTACATATCCCTCTGTCTCAATCCCCCCTCCTCTATCTCTCACTCCCTCTCTCTCTCTCTCTCACTCTCTCTCTCTCTTTCTCTCTCTCTCTATCGCTATCTTCCTTTTTTCTCCTTCTCGTCCTTTCTATCTCATTCCTCTATCACATGCTCCCTTCTCTTATGCCTACTGGATCCGGCCTTCCTATCTAATTTCTACAAACACTCTTCTCTCTCTCTCTCTCTCTCTCTTTCTCTCTCGCTTTTCTCCTTCTCAATTTCAAATGTACAATTACAAACTTACAAAATTAAAAATGTTATACAGGCAGACACGATTAAAGTCCACAGCGTGGCGTACAAAGGAGATTCACCACTTAATATTGGATAATTGCCCCAGGTTTCATTTAACTCACTCCTGTTACTAATGTTTCCAGTGCTCGTGTTTGTCTGAATGGTCGTGACGTATTGGGTAGAGACGTCATCAAATCTAAGAACATTCGTTGTCAAATCGTCGGTCTTCGAACTGTTCAGAATATCATGCAGTGACTTTGTTGCATCAGATGGATCAACTGTTGAACTAAAACGACCTCTATTTCCTTCCGGTCCTTCAGCGTCAGCAGGTGCAGTCGAGATGGGGAAAAGTGATGTCAGTGGCGAATCGGTAATTCCATCTATTTCATGTAGGCCTCTATCGGATGTTGTGATTAACATCGGGGTTATCATCTCGTTGTTCTTCCTGGCACTTGTAGTAGGTACAAGCGAAGATGTCGGTGTCTCAAATGTGGTTGCTTCAGATGGTGTCACACCAGTGGTTTTATCATGAAAGGCATCCGTAACTGGTCGAGATATATCACCATCTTGGTCTATGTTGATATCCGTGACTTCGTCCGAAGAACCAAGATCCTTAATCGTGAGATTGTTGCTTTCGGTAACGTCAATCGAGTCGGTGGTTGACTTAATCCCCGGTGAATATGTAGTACTATTGCTTACATTCTCCAGTGATTCGTTGTTTTTAAGCAGCGAGGTTGTGGGTTCGTTGATCTGCCCTGTACCTGTAGACAGCATTGTTGATGACTGCACGTCATTTGTGGTCACATCAAAACTTTCTCCAGTTGCTACGAGGGTGTTCTGGTTTAAAGTAGTTTGAGAGGTAAGAATGGTGGTGATGGCAAGTTCTTCTGTCTGCCTCGGAGAAGCATGTGGGAGGGAGTTTGGCTGTACTCCAGTGGTACTTGTAGCATTTGTTGTGTCAGTGGAGCTTTCTGAATAGTATTCCACTGGTTCAGTAACCATGCTGGTGTCTTGGTTTATATTTGTAGTGTTACATGCCCCACCCCCTCCGATGCAGCATCGCCTCCCTGTCACCTCTGTGGACCTCAAATACAGTCGACATTCCAGAAAAGGGTAAATGCTCTCGTTTAATGCAGTCCTGATGATGCTCGTGAAGACACCGTTCTCATTTTCGGTAGAGATTACGTGAGATGCATTCTGAAGAAGTCCATTACGGAACCACTTTGTTGTGTAAGGAGGGACACCTCTTTCTGTAGAGCAATTGTAACCAATTGCGGTAGTGTTAGCTGAGGGGACTTCTTTGTTGCACGTTGGGTACTCAGAACTTGGGGCGAATCGGACACGAATGTCCACACTGCTTGCAATTCCTTGGACCAACGAGGAACATGTGAAGTTACCACTGTCATTCCGACTGATGTTCCTAATGGACAGCCTGAAGAAGCGTCGTCCTTTCTCTGATGCATCAAACTGGATGCCGTATCGGCGATCTTGAGAAATCACAGTACCGTTGTAGGTCACTTTGGTGCCATCTCGAAACCAGGAGATATCCCCCAATGATGTGTTGCGGACAACACATGTAAGCTGAAGAGACTGATCTTCCCGTACAGCATTTATACTCTCTCCAGTGAAGTTATTGCTGCCTTTGATGCTAATTGGGCTCAGATTGGGATCGCCTCCCGCAGCTAAAGCCCAGACAACAGTCAGGAAAGAAATGAGGATAAGCATCTTTGAATATCTATTCATGAATCTAGAAGAACGCAAACTTTGCAATTGCCTTAAAACATTATTGAATGATGATCTGGCTCCTGTTCGTAAATAGTATTCAGGGTCCAACAACAAAAAATCTATGTCGGCGAAAAGTGGGTGTTCCCTGCAGCTTATCGCAACATAAATATGATTTATCATGTTATGATTTCAACAACCACGTCAGATGTTTACGAAATTCAATCACCAAAGAGATCCACTCATCTCGAAGCTGTAATTGATCTTAAAAATGATGGTTGTTTTCAGATGAAAAGTGATACCCTATATTGCCATTGGAACCTCATAGAGTATCCAATCTAGCGGTCATTAACCATGTTATTAATTACATGCGCTAACAGGATATGGGGGTACTACTTCATGTCCCCCTTTTGAGCGAATTTCATCATATGCGTTTATTTAGTCAAGTTGAACATTCTATGGATTCGAGAAATAAAATTACAATTCGAGCAATTCGAAAAATAAAAAAAACTCCTGAAAAGATGTTTCCTGATTATTAATAATTATTTTTTGTTTGTTTAAATGCATTAAACAATACAATATTTCATTCTGGGGAGCAGAAATCCAGATTTACACCAACAAATTTTTGTTTCCAGATTCTGGGTTCTATTTTACTTTTTCTTCAAGACTTATGTAGCCAGCATTAATTACACATTTCTCGTTACACTTTTATCGATGGTTCTGCCTAATCTTAAATTATCTCATGAATTGTTCATGCATTACAAAAGCCACACATAATAAAACAGGTCTTCAACCAATTTGTGTTTGTAACTTTATTTTTAGTAGTAAGGCAAGAAATTAAGCATTGACAAATATGCATAATACAAAGGACATGATAATTTCAGAATTCAAGCAACAAAAGCAAATTAAAAGACACGACTCTTATTATTTGAGCAACATTGATGGGATAAGATAAATGCTATATCTAATAAATGAGCAGTCACTGCTATAAGCGTTATACCAGACAATTAGGCATTAACTGATATAACTAATGTATTATATTGCCATTTTAACTGAGGTCATCTTTCAATCTTGTTAATGGTGTGAGTTTACTGTCAGTGGCATATACACAGTATGTGTCATATTATTACATGTTCAATGTTGCGTCCAGTCATTGTTATTATCACTCAATAGCTGTTGTTATAAAGACCAATATATACTGCACTATTATTCAATAAAACGCCTTGCTGTTAGGGGGAAAATAACAACAAATTATTTTTAAAAAACAGTAAAACTGGTATAAGCGTTATACCAAACGGGGCAGGAACCTGTATAAACGTTACACCAAACCACACTTCAAACAACGAAAGAAAAGTACATGACATATGACTGTTATTATTGTATTGATGATAAATATGATAAATAATTAATCTATTAACTGAACACTCGGTGGTATAAGTGTTATAAAAAAAAAACTGGGCATTACCTCACATAAATGTTATACCAAACAACAGGGCAGTAACTGGTATAAACGTTATTCAAAACAAAAGGGCACTATTAAACTGGTATATAAGCGTTATACCAACCAGTACAGGGCACTAAATTTATTTTTTACCAATATTGTTTTCCTTCATATTTGTATTATTATGTATCATTTGAGGGTAGTCATACTATCAAGCTTTGCTTACTTTGTCAATCCTCCTGGTTGATGTTTTCGATTAGTTACAGCCAGCCTTACTTTATTCTACATATATTCTTTTGCCATGTGTAAATTTGCAATGTTTTTTGTTATATATTTGTAAAAATGCAAAAGAAAAAGGAAATTAAACAGAAATAAATAAATCAAATTAAATCAAATCAAATTCCATTTAACATAAAAAATATTCCACCTGAGTATGTGAATTATATGAAATGATTATACAGAAACGGGAATTATTAAATTAATTTTAAACACTGATGGTTTAGTCAATTAATACATTAATTCATGATAAAAAGCAAAAATGATGAAGATTGACATATTTCAATACATTAACTAAATTTTACAATTTTTTTTTAAAATGTGTCATGATATATATAAATGATCCCCAACCCTTTACACTTATTCCCCTTAAATCCAGAAACCCTCGCCGACCGTGCCCTCCCTACGCCTATACCACCCACCCTCCTCTCCGACCACCCCACACACGCACACGCACCAATCGCCCTCCTTCTTGATAAATTCATTAGGAAGAAAATATTAGAGTGTTAATGATAGAAAATCATAATATATACAGAACAAAAAAACAAAGAGTAAATTCAGATTCAGATTAATTTTATTGGTCCGTTTGGAAATTCGGTTGTTGGGATTACATAAAGCACATGAACAATATACAATAGAAACTAATATACACAAATGGATAATGCACAGTAACAAATGTACAATTACATATTCATATGGAAACACGGATATAAATCGTTTTTACATAGTGGAATAATATACGAAAATAAATGGACACTATTGACATTGTACGAATGCGTAGAATTCGGAAATAGTATTGTTCTCATCTTTTATTATTATTATTTTTATCATGATTACCATCATCATCATTATTATTATTATTATTTTTTACTATTAGTATGTATTATACCGGATATTTGGCTCAGTCAGTAGAGCGTCCGCCTCACAACCGGGAGGTCGTGGGTTCGAACCCCGGCCGCGTCATACCAAAAGACGTTAAAAGATGGGAGTTATTGCTACCTTGTTTGGCGTTCAACAACAAGGGATAGAGCAACGTCGATCTGGCGCTGCTCAGTGGCTGCCGGGCTCACGATCAATTGGGCAAAAAGAATTTCCGTTTCGGTTTAATAAAATTTGGAGTGGACTGTTAGGCTATTATTATTATTATTATTATTATTATTATTATTATCATCATCATCAACAGTATTTATTATCATTATTTGTCACGGTTATACAGCTGAATTCTTTTCTTCTTTTTTTCATAAATTAAACGGTATATAACTAAAACTTGGAATAACATATGATATCATAGGATATTATCGATTTATTTGCTCGTGACATAAATTCGACTTACATCTTGGCTTAACTCCCTGGAGATGAAGTAAGCAAAAACAGGAAGGCTGTTTCAATATATCTCATATGTTTCCTTTTGTAATTAAGTTGACTGTATAGTCAAATTATCTTGGAGGCAATGATTGTGAGCATCATCAAAAGGCTCTTGTTCAAGGTCGAAATTAATGGAGCTCTGTTGATATTCGCCAATGGTTTCAGGGGCGAATCTATACCAGGAGGTGGATTAAAAACAGTCAATTTGTAACTGTCTACCCTTTTAAAATTTATTGCAGGAAATAATAGCTTTTCTATTCTACCTAAGCATCCTTGTTTTTAAGAGAAAGGGTAACACGTGTATTCAACAGCACTGCCATCTTTATTTGGTACACACACTTTCGTCATAACTAAATAATACCCCGGGGTGTCCGGAACAAAAACATTTGTGGTAGTTTTTCTTCTTCAATTGAAACGAAGGTAGGCGTAATAGCAACATTGATTCTGTTTAAATAGGGATCTATATACATTTTAGAAAGGGTTTTAATTCCCATTGATATTGCGAGGGACGGGTATATTACATGTAATAGACCAATCAATAGCAGCAATACTTAAGTGCATTCAGGAGATGCGGACTTGCCGTGTCATATCATTTCCCACTTCTACCCGCCTTCTGAACCTGAATGATGAATAGGATATATGTTTGTAATTGAAACACTTTAAAATAGCATGCAAATGTCGGTAAAAGTAAAGACATGGGCGTTGAAATGACGGTTAACGAAATGACAGGAGTAACAAATCATGAACAAAAGAGCGAGCGTGAGCATTCAAGCAGATGAGATGAGGCATTGCGTGTGTGTGTGTGGTTAATAGCCGGTAGGGGGGTGAAGTTCAGGGCGGGGGTGTTTGTGGATGCGTGTGTTTATCTGAGAGAAAAAAGACAACGGAGGAAGAAGGGGAGAGAGGGGGATAAAGATCGACAAGTGGATACGCGGGGGGGGGGGGGGGTGGGGAGAGAAATAGAAAGGGAACTAGAAGGAAAAGGGGGGTGCTTTGAAAGAATTTGTATCATGGATACACGTAGGAGTAGGGGAAAAGGGACAAACAAAATTTATTTTTTAATATATTTCATCCGTCATCGTCTTGTAATGCATAGTTGTTTATCTAATTATTTGTTTGATCGGTATTAAAGATGTACGAAAACTGTTATTCTAAAGAAATGAAATAACGTCGTCTTCTTCATTAACTTTAAATAGTGTTTAGTATTTAACCTGAGGAAGAAGAAGAAGAAGGACAGGAGAGAGACACACAGAGAGACGGGAGCGGAGGAAAAATGCGATGTGAAAATATTTAGGCCTGCAAATCAAGTTTTTTAATGATCACAATGTCTGTTTTACGATTTGCATAAATTAATTTATGATTGATAGCAAGTCAGTGACCCTGTTGTATGACGGAAATTGGTTTCCTTCGTTCGTGTATGATGGATTTTCACCTTTTTCACATTGAACGAAGACAGGTGATTGATACTGGTCAACATGATGAGCGAAACTAACAATAAAGTGGGGAATTAGTGCAATACACAGGTTTCATTATCGGACATAATAATTTGTGTAACGCTTAGCCTTTCTATGAAATGAAACCCTTTTTAGCTGTTATCTAGCAAGGACTTTATTCTACGCCCGTGGTACCAATTTGATTCTATGTAAGTATTTTGATTTATAATTTATCTGTTTAATAAAACGGACTGAAGTGGATCCCGTCTCCGTTCCTTCTCTCTCTCTCTCCCTTTTTTTTAATCTCTCTCTTCCTCTCTTTCTCTCTTTGTGTCTCTTTTCTTTCTTTTTCTTTTCTATCTGGCCTCTATCTCACAATCTTTTTCTTTTAATCGCACCCCATCTTTCCCCTTCCCTCTTTCCTTCTCTCTGTCTCTTTCCCTCTCCTTTTCTTTCCCTCTCCCTCCATCTCGCCCTCTCGACATCTCTCTCTCTCTCTCTCTTTCTCTCTCTCACTTTCTCGCCTTTGCCGCTAATTATGTCAATCATAATAAAGCACAACATGTGTGATGAAATGGAGATGTATAGAAGATCACATTTTTGTAAATGTGCTGGTAAATTATATTAAATTTCATTTATTTCAAGCTCTCATTTCAATATTTGTCCTATATATTTTTTCTTTAACATTTTGTTTGTTAAAGAACATATCAAAATACGGAAGTCCAATCGTTTATGTGCAGTTGCCCAAAAGAAGTTGAAGATGGCTTTAACCAGTATTTGCAATGCTACAGCCCCTTTAAAGATATTTGCACTGTATTGGTTCTCATAAGGTTGCCCTTTAATGTAAGTAGTCAGTCACGTCCAATCCCATTTATTTTAGATTTTAATCTTCTGTTTACTTCTATGATTACTTTAAATAAAAACGATAAAGGATGCAAACTCTAGCTTCAATATAAAAAATAATCTTCCCAGATCCCTAGCGAAATTCAAATTAAATGATATTGTTTGAATGAGCAAGGAATTTAACAAACTCTATTTTTAGATTATATAAGCACTAAAGGCTTTACTTACTATGTCAAATTGACCATCAGATTGATATACTGTATGTGTTTTTTGTCGATAATTAAGGGGGTCGCATACACGAATTTGTCAAAAGAATTTTTTTAATCATTAATTATATTAAATATCACATTTTAAAAGATGAAATTGAGTATATGTAAGGTGGGTTAATGTACAATGATCTAGGTAAAAAAAGGTCAAGTATTGGTCAAAACCTCAAAATTCGATGAAATATTTTCTCGTCTGTTCAGTGAGAGTAAAAAGGTAATAAAGTCACACAAAAAAGAAGTAGAGAAAGAGAGAAGTGACACATTTAGATGGATTTAGATGCTGAGAATAGAATCTGCCCCTAAGCCAGCCCGTTTATTAGAATTGCAAAATCATGGAAATATATACTAATAATAGTTATATTTCCTTTATATATTTTTGGAGCAGAGCCTGATAAGATTTTCCGAAAGAGCCGTGATAAAGAATTACAAAGTGTAGGCGTGCGGCATTGTGACCTGGTAAAGTTAGCTATTAATCATGCAATGGTTGTCCATTATCATTCGCTGATAACTTGAGAATCGTGACAACTCTATCAGTAAATATACTTCAGATTATTTGTATTTGCTTCAGATAAGCGACGGTAATTCGATAAGGATGAAGATGTGGAAGAAGCACCTGGAATTACCACCGCCTATCTTTTAGTTTGGTTTTTTTATAAGGGTAGTCACAGATTTAAATATAAGCCTTTTTCATACACTTGAACAAGCGAGGAGTGTGACCTACAAATACGAGACTTGTATCCAACCTACCAAAAATGCTCAATATCTTATATTCATATTCGTTATTATAAGAACCATGATGGATGTAATGTACATATTTTGCTTTTAAGATGATAAGTTCCTTTCTTGAAACTCTGCATGTTCTGACACTTTACTCGTAATCCTTTTCATCAGATTAAATCGGTGCGCAAAATCATAAGGAGGGGGTGCAAAAATCCATTTAACTTATTGGAACTATACCAACCTGAGTTATTTTCCCACGCATTCATTTATTTCTGTTTAATGTTATAATAAAGAAAATAAAACAAGATGTAGAATAGAAGGTGAACAAAGCGTGTCTGATAACAATTCTTTTATTCGGTAATGCATAAAGATTATTGTCCATTATCGGCGGAAGAAGTGTCATATATAAATTAAAGAGGAAAGGCATAAAAATGTCATCTCGAAGGAATCTAGACGTCATAAAAATGTTAATACTTTCCGCTTTTACATATGTTATTTTGTTCAATTTTGTCGGCTGGCATATAATTTAAAACAAATACATGCTTATAGCACATTTAAGCTTACGTTGTGGGAGACAAAGACATGTGTTATATAATGTGTAGTTATAAGTATACCACATTTTCTTCTAAGATGACATGAGAAATGACGAGAAACGTTTCCCCAAACGGATCAAATTTTCATAATAATCATAAAATAAATTAGACAAATACCCGACGATAATGCTACTCAAATATCAAAACATATGTGGAGGTCAAGATTGGACATAATTCTTTTTAATAAAAAGAAGATAAAAAATTCTTAGTACACACATGTCAGGCTATAAGTCTCTTTTTTTCTTATTTCGTTGTAAAATGATATAATTTTTAAAACTTCTTTCATCAAACCCTCCTGTGATATATACAAGTGAATAAATTTCAAATTGTCACAATAGACTTTGAACGATATCCATTACGTAAATTATTTTGAAGAAACATAAAACAAAACTATGGTAAATTTTTCAAAATATATGATACAAGTCAATTCGATTTAATGTTCCAAGTATAAGGGAAAGTTTACCCAATTTCAAATGTTACCAAACAATCATCCAAATTCCCAATTGTTCACCCAACATGGGCAATTTATACCTATTATTTTTTGAGAGTGTATTCTTATGTATAGTTCAAAACTCAATTATTCATACCTTTAAACAATTTGGTGATATTTGAAGTATTTGAAAAGATATGTCCCCATTTACGTGTATTGAGAATGTGACATAATAAACTTACATGAAAGAGATTTCAACAAAGGGCGTAATTAAACCAGTACACCTTTCATTCTTGACTTACTAATTACACCAAAGACATCTAATTTACAAAGAGTATGAATAATTAAGAAGAGAATTGTGCATGATAGATCATTCCATTTATCATGTATTATCATCCTCACTCCCATATAAGTTTCATTAAAATATATTAAACTAAAATATATACATCTTGGTCCCGAATAGATACAAAAGTGATACATAAAATACAATTTTAAAAAAATCGACCACAATCACCGTACCATTCAACATGATCGAAATATCCATGGGCAACCAATTGTTGTTGTTACCACACACAAAAAAAATTAAGGTTTCACGTAGGAAAATCGTATATGGAAGCAGTTTAATGATAGAAGATGGAGAGGGGAAAAAATGTGTAAAATAGATTGAGCAGTAATAAGGAGAATGAAGTAAGACAGAAAAGTGTGTGAAGAAATTGTGTGGAAACGATAGAAAGAAAGGTAGGGGAGGGGTTAAGGGCAGACCGGGCAGACAGAATACATGAATAAATAGCCAAATTTGTATTACTATGGATTTTAAATGCGAATCGGATTTTTAAATGGCATTGCACTCAGATATCAAGGGAGGGAATCACTGTGAAAATAAGTATGAAGCACATGAGAACCTATATACATTGCATTTTACTACGCGGCAGTGTATTCAAAATTTGTATTAGATATTAGTATTAAAGGTTATATGTCCCATTTGCAGCCAACATCAAATTCTGTAGAACTTTGCAGGAATTATCAACATGTCACGCTTGTCCTATCTGTGAAATTTCAACGTTAGCAGTGTCCTAATATTCAAATTATGCAAGTAAACCAGTTTACTTTCTAGACTTCACTGTCAGACACAATTGAGTGACTGACTTACTTTTTTTCTTTGGTAATAACATACATACAATGAGCTGTAAAGGGTACATGAGCATTTGTCTACATCAATAACCCAATTGTAATGGCCATAATTAAACAGCAGCGCAATACGTAAGACCAATTGGTACAAGGGACTGAAAATCAGACTATTACTTTGGTGATGGCAATCACAAAAGTATATTCGACAAGTAATGGTCGTTATTTTCACTTTCCAATTTGTTTTGGCCTGCAAGTGGGACAAATTACCTTGAAAGTAGGACAAACTCGAGCTTTTCGTATCCGGGTAAATTACACTTTATTACTTTTCTGTAAGTGTTGTCTTTTACTTCATGTCGTTTACTCTGATTGATGCTAAATTAAAAGTGTCATTACATCTTATTTCTCCTTGTTACCCTTCGATTAGTGTAGAAATAATCCCCCACTGAGTTTCTGTATACGGTATAGCAAATAAAATTGAAATATTGCCTGTAAAATACACCGTGGCCCGTAACGTTTGGCTTATTTCCTTAAAACTATTTAAATAAAGTGATTATTGTGAGAATATGATTTATTATTGATAACAACAGTTTATAAAAATATATTATCAGTAGTTTATTAATCACTCTATTCAAAGAGTTAAGAGAGTGACCAATCAAGCTCTGAGAAGACATAAACTGTGTGCATCAAGAATTAACAAAAATAATGTCACAATCACTACATGAAGAGAGGTAAGAACAAAATTAACTTTCGGGAAAGAGATCAATCTTCGACCTTTTCCCCTTTTTGAAAGTTCACAATCATTGTAATACATAAGTCATTCTCATGAACTCCTCAAAAGTATTTGTTAGACTACATGTTTATATAATTACAAAATATATTAGAATGTTGTATATTTAAGTACAACGATAGGTAAGTTATTTTTTAAGTACAACAATGATTTATTATTAAAAAATAGTATATACATGGTAATATATTGTTTGAAAACCAATAACACCCGTATTTCACCGTACGGAATATCCACTGACATTGCTGTGTATGGTCAGCACTTTGTTATTAAAGTCCAAATCTTCTCCTTCAAATGCAGATATATGTATATTTTTTAATGTAGGCTAATTGGATGTCCTGGGGGTAACGCCCATGTATTTAAAGATTCGGAGTTGTATCAACAATTTAATTCGACTTGGATTAAACTGTGATTACGTCTTACACATAACGAAAGGTCATCTGGAAAAGAGTAAATACTTAATAAGTCGTATCTCAATTTTTTGAGATTTTGATTTTTTTTTTCATAATTGTGTACCTAATGGCCTACGACGCCACCTGATAAATCCATGGAACGCCTCCTGTCTCGTTTTTTTTTCACAAATTCCACACAAAGGACGGTGTCACAGCACTAAGTCTGTTGAGACAGGAAATGTTTTTGCGCTCTCCTGAAAATTCATGGTTTTTGAGATACGAGGTTTTGTCACCCCACCGATCTTGTTTTTCTTCTGGTCCGTCTGCAATTCTTCATGTGTGATATTACAAACATAAACTTATCATAAATGTTGTCTATTTCGAACTGGTAGAATATACAAGGTGGTATTTTTTCAATAGCGAAACTATACAAAAAAATAATTATACGGTGAATTCCTTATAAATTGCGATAAGCTACAGTATTAACAAATACGATTCTGTGGAATTGCAAACAAACATATATTTATAAACATGTAATGTATAAACATCTATATTAGTTATTAACATTCTTTAGAACTAAATAGTGACAGTTAGGAACTGCAAAGTTTTACCGTCGTAACACAATTTTCTGCATTGCACATTAGTTGTTATTTTTTAAATTTAACATTTTGTCAATTAAGATCACCTCTAGGCCTTCAAATGGTGAGAGGGGAGGTATACCTTAACAGTTGTCTTGAATCTATCTGCCAAATCTGCCAAACATTTTATGCATAAGTTATAGTTTTAGTTTAATCGCATGCACCTCAATAGAAATATATATATATATATATATATATATATCTTTTTTAACTTGTGGAATTTTTTAAAGAAAGCTTAAGCTTCACTTAGCTTTTGACATACTTATTTTGCATGTCACGCATTTCATAGATAAATGCATCTGAAAACACGTTTTATTTTTTGCTTTGCTTTTTGAATTAGTTGTTTGGATTTATTTCATTCGTGTGTTTGGGTATTCTTTCACAATTCAGTGATTTTTAAGACTTGAACCCCCACACCGGAAAACAAAATTCTGGGTCCTCCAATTATAGTCCTATTGAAATTTTGTTTGAAAATGGATGTTTCAAATATCTCCAAGCAGTTTACCTCCTACATCACCAGATCACCCTATAAAAAGTATCGAGGAAAGGTGTTAATAAGTTGGCATCATCAGAAAAATGACAGTGCGTCGGAATGCACGTGTAAAATAATGCTGTATATAGGTCTTTCCCCTTAGAACACTAAACAGTGGAATGCATTGGTGAGGGATTTATTCATTGTTTTGCTAGACTACTTCTCAATTTTTAAATTAAATTTGAAAAAAAGGATGACGTGATTTTCATACAGTTAGTGTCCTGAATGTCTCTTTGGGTGGACCAGAAGTTCTTCTTTCTACTTGATGTGAAATAGTATATGCGCTCCTTGATTGTCCATAATCGCGACTACCTAGACACATTCCATTACACTTTTTACCGAATCGCTTTGAATACAAGTTCTTGACTCTCTTATTGCAGAAGAAAGAAAAAAAGATGAAGAGTCCTTCGAGACTCATGGAGAGAATAAACAAGTACCATAAGAAATCTTGATCAGTGAAAGCAGCCACAATACCGAACATCCACGAAAAGCCAGCCGTCGTTGAAAGTTTGGCATAAATGGCTAACTCACCCGGCTTTTTGTTGGCGTCTTTAAACATGTCTCGCCCTTTCAATGAACTTAGTTTCTTTGAGGCTTGTTTCCTGGCGGTATGCATGCTATATACGATTGGGACGAAAAGGATGGCGTTGGTGGTTAGAACCAGTACCATTGGCAAGACAAAAAGGTAGAGAAAGGAGAGCGGGTCTGCGATCCAACAAGAAAAGTACATTCCGTAGTAGACGGGTAATGGTCCGCATGCGCAGAAATGCCATGCGCTCCCGAGTGCAGTGAATGGTATTGGCGTGCACCAGGCGTAAAGCGCGTACGGTATGTGTTGACGTAGGCGCGAGCGAGCACTGGTTTTGCTGAGGACGTCGAACGATCGATGGACACACCCACGTACTTTTGGCCCAAATGTCTGGAAGGCATGAACGACAATGGCGTTGGTCCAAAACAATCGCGTCAAGAAGAAGTAGTGCATTATCACCGCGGTTACTTGGCATTCCAAAGACCCTGGCGTTAGGCTGAGACTTACTATAAACGTAATGTTCCCACCAATGGAGGCAACTATTAGCGACATGATGTGTAACCCAGGCAACGTACGCAATTCCCCAAAGATAACGTACGTCAGCAGAGTAACAGAAAGACACACTGAAGATATGACGAGTCCGGTATATGTCATGATAGTTTGAGCCCGTGAAAAATCGAAAAAAATGACCACGGTTTCTGAAATAACGTTTACATACATATTACAAATCAGAACGCCTTCTGTTGTCTGGTGATAATTTGGAGGGTCGTATATGATGCCACTCAAAGTAATCACGCTACCATTCGGCAGTGTATCATATTCTGTCTCATTCAACAAGATTCGCTCACACTTTGGATCGATCGGTGACTGGGAATCACATATTAGGGCACCAAATGTCTGTTCATCGACGGGGATGGTACTGTCATATCCAAATACGTAGTTCTCGTAACAGTCATAAACACGCGATGTACTATTCACATAGACAATCGGACATGAAGACACGTCGTTGTCGGTCCCATCCGTATAGAACGTAAAGTCAGATGACTCTACAATAGTGAGGTTCCCATTTTTGCAATGACCAATCAAGTAGTTAAGGTCGGTCAAGTTTCCATTAAGTATTTCCACGAACGCATAATCTTCTTCTTCAGGTGTCTTTACATATACATCATTGACATACACATGCATATCATTTGCGTTATTGAGGTCAGATAGCTTACCAAGAAACTCGGCAAATTGTTTGGCATTGTTTCTGGTCATCTCCTCTGGATTTGAAACCACCATCGTGACAGTGACCTCGCAAGCAAAGTCCGTAAACTCGTGATCAGTAAACGAATCGTTGGGGTGTATGGGACTGACATAAATGTCCCATACACTGCTATTGAATACGAGGTGATCAGGGGGCAGTTTGCCTTTGCCAGGCGCAGGTGCCTTCACGTCATCGTTGTCATTTCCGTCATGCTCGCTATAATCCCATTCCATGCAAATCTTAACAGTAATCACCAGCTCGTCTTCAAGACCGACCGTTTCGTTGATAACAGCAGTAATAGCTTCCACCATAGTTATGATATCGTCATCGTTCAGCTCATCCGTTGCTTTTGCCGGCACACAATTCTGTTTGACAAGGACATATCCATCCGAACAGTAGAGCTGTCTGCAATTCCCTAAATAAGGGTCGAATACTTGTCCATCTTCACACGTGTCTATTATTGGAACAACCAGTCCATTTCCCTTATAGACGACAGTACTGCTCTGATCTTTAGCTGCCATGTTGTAATTCGTGACAATTCGATTTGTTATCTTACCGTCACCATTTGATGGTTTCGAATCATTTCGATAAGTAGAATTACGAAGGAAATGTTTTTTGAGCATGTCTTTCGTCGGGCAGCTGATCAAGCTCTCGTCGACCCCGTTGCATTCAGCGCATAACGAGTTGCGATATAACGTAGAGCCCATTAACTTGGGCGAGGTGATATCCGCGGTAACCACGGACAGGTGCCCAGAAACGCAGTTCTGCTCCACCCATTCAGATTCTTCTGATATTCCTTTAGGGCAGCTATCAACCATTTTCAAGCATGGGCGAAATGCATACCCAAATGGCACACGGAATTTCGTCATGCAATACTTCCTCAGGTAATTTGACAAAAGTTCTGGTCGATCGTTGACGGAGGTCGGCAGTTCTCCATAGCAATAGGCATCTTGGATCCAGAAATGAAACACCTTCACGAAGTTGCATTCTGCACAGAAAATATTCCGGTAGGTAATATGGTCACCCCCTTGAACGAACAGTTTTGCAATATCATCGCGATAGTCAACGTTAGTACAAAGCGTCTCGATGTTCTTGTTCTTCCAGTCCGGGTGGCATTTCGTTTCTACCAGAAGAGAACCAAACTCGACTTCATCCAAATGTTTACATTCCAGCATGTCTCTCCTAATACTTGGATCGTCCAGTAGTTCACCACTCTGTTGTTGAGGGCCTGTTGAACTAGCGTCATTTGGAATAGTGGGACTGACAACTATTATCCCTTCATGTTCGACAAGCACATCGGTCTCCTGCGTAAGATCTGTTTTACCGTTCAGTTCGTTACCGTTACAATGACACTGGACGTCGTAATCACTGCAGCAATCTCCATACAGAGAACACCGTGAATCACAGAAACAAAGGTAACCGGTACGGATAGGCATACGTTTCTCGGTACTAACTATGTAGGAGTAGATGGAATCACGGTCGGACGGCCCAGAGCCACATCTCCCAACACACGAGTCTATGAATCCACACTGGTGCCGCTTAGAACCATGGCCGGGATCTTCCGGCTGAGTAGCTACTTCTTGACTGACCAGGTCTTCTCCTGTATTTGTAATAGGTGGCTGTAGAGATGAATGGGTGCCAATATCTTGCATCTCGACAACCATTTCCTGAGCCGCAGATGCATCATCATTCTCAGCGTCCGTACCACAGTCGGGGATGCGAGTTGTAGGCAAGGCTTCGGTATCTGGTGTGTTAACAACTTTGCCACTGCAGTTGCTCCCGACAACGAGAATGATGAATAGAAACCCGAAAAACTTATTTTGTTTGAATATTGCCATGATGTTGATATCTTGGATTTAACTTAATGTCAGCAAAACGAAACATTACAAGACCGAGCTACGATCTGAAAATGAAGCTCTACTCGGGTAAGTATAAACTGTGACAACAACGGACGAAATGATGTCATCACCTTAAGTGCATCCCATAATATTTAACCACAATAATGGTTTGATATCAACAAGTACGACTCTCTGTGAATGCACGCACCTGTTTGTTATCTTATCTTTCGTTTTGCTCTCTATCACGTTAACGAGCTTATGATTGTCATTATTTCTAGCTTATCATTAAAGCTGATTTCAAGGTTTTCAAGAAAACAATGTGAAACACGCTTGATTGTGAAATGCATTTCTTCAGCAGGAAATTCCGAAAGAAACTGTGAATGTTTTCAGTAAAATGTTAAACATGACTATTCTTTCCTCGTTGAAAAAGTTCAATGCATTAATAATTGTGAATTTTGTTGTTTGTATAATATTTGATGCAAAATTAAACAATGCAATAAAGAGACCTATATTTAACAAGCAACTTTCAAAACACACATTTGAATTGTAAAATCTCTTGCCACAGAAAGGTTATAATATCAGGATGGTCCTCTTTCACGTATGGACTGTTTCTCTTAACATTTTCCCCTAAAAGTAAACATTGAATATATTGTACATAAGGTGTACTTATCATCCAGCAATTATCAAAAACAGAAGAAGAAAAATAAATTGAGATGACGAGAACACAAATATGTAACCACCTCCAAACGCTTGAAAGAAGACCACGGATAATAATACAATAATAACATTAATGATTATAACAACAGTGGCACGTCCATTTGCGAAATGTTTTTAGATTTTTCTACATAGACCTTGCTTATAATTGTTGACTATTAGAATTATCCTTCTTCATCAACTTGCTTGAGATTACTGGCCTTGGTATAACCACCTAATCCTCTGGCAAAATTCCAACAAACGTTTTCAGATAAGTAAAATAGATATCGTGTTTGCTTATCGTTTTCAATATTGAATTTGAAACTCAGAACCACGCGCTTCTTTGTTTCTCTTCGACATGGCTTCACTGCGTGACAGAGAGATAAAAGTTAAAGGTCATTCTCTTTTGTCAACACATGCTCTTTCGTCAGTTTCACGCATTAACAGAATGACTAACTTCAAACCTGAATCTAACAATATATACCTAACCCTTACCCTAAAGCTATCCTAAAATCAAGTTTGCAGTCTTAATCATAACCCTACAATTTTTAGACGGTGCAAATGTTGGATCTTCAGGTGGATTGATCACATTATGTATTTATGTCGTTAATGCTATTTATCGTTATTATTACTATTGTTATTAATATTATTATTATTATTATCACTATTACTATTATTATTATTGATGTTGTTGTTTATTACTAACATTATTATATATTTATTATTATCATTTTTATTATCATTGTTTATCTTATTACGTACATTAGTGCATACATAAAGCAATTATAACTTACATCAAGAAACTCTTTATTCTTGAGCAAAGTAAGAGTTTATTGTAAACTTTTACCTTCTTTTATCCGATAAAGAACCTACGGGCTGGGCACTCTTAGTCGTATGATGGTGGTATAATCCATTGTTATCTATTGGAAAATATTAATTGTATGGTCAAATTTCATGAATATTCAATTAACCTTACTGAGTCCTTCTAAAATATAGTGAGTTGCATATTTTTTTACTTTGTATAAATTTCATCTGGTATTCATTCTAAAAGCTCATTAAGCAGTATTAGGCAGCATATCATTTCTTTAAGACGGTAAAAGCTTTAGCATGGTCTAGGGACTAAGCATTACCCCAATTTTAGAAAAGAAAGTTTGATTGAACCTGCTTTCCGCAAATCTTTTCGTTTAAGAACGGCATATTAATTTTGTTTATCTGATTGCGGCAAACTGTAAAGAGATATTTGAGCGTGGGTGTTATAGGTCATTATTTCAAGAAGTGATTTGGAAGCACTAGATTCCGTGTTTGAAGATGTTGTTTTCGTTCCATATATCAATCGTCAATCTCATCAACTGATATAAGACCTAAAGGTTCTACTCAATAATTTAACATTTTAGGTTTGCAAAGCAGTTATGATGTGTATGCAATACCATAAAGGGGGGAAATATCATAACCGTTGAGTGCGATTTTGTTATGTCACCTTCTTGAATTTACTCTTCCATGAGCAATTATAGATGATACACCGTTCAACATCCTCCCACGTCAGATGAATGTTTGATTCATAATGATAGAGAAAAGTCGCCTCGAGTAATAGGGTCTGCAAAATTACATCTTTATAAAATCTTACGTGAATGCATGATAATAAACTTAATTTCCCATATCATACTAAAGGCGTCATTAGAGTGACATTTGGAGTGAAAAATTCAGTCATTTAAGTAGACATTGTCACTAGGAGGACAATATGGTGTCCTCTTAACGTTGTTTATGTTTTATTTCTCATAGAAGGCCGAATTTGTTTATATATCTTTCTCTATATATGTAATTTCACTAAAGGCGTCAGTGGAGGGACATTTGGAGTGAAAAAATGAGTCATTAAGTAGACATTAGGGTTAGGGTTAGGATTTTTATGATGTCCACCTAATGTACCATGTAGGGTTATATATATATAACAATATTTTACTTAAGGCGGACAATTGGAGTGAAAAAGTGAGTCATTAAGTAGAAATTGTCATTGGCAGGACAATTTCATCTCCTTTTACCGATTGTACATTTTATTTTTCATACAAGTACTATTTTTATATAAATCTTTCCATATATATATATAACCTAACTTATTGTTAAGGCGGAATTGGACGGACATTTGGAATGGAAAAGTGAGTCATTAATTAGATATTGCCATTAGCAGGACAATAATTATACAGCCAAATTGTAGGGGTAGTTTTAGGGTTTAGGGTTAGGGTATAGGGTTATGATTATTATGATGTCCGGTTAATGTACCATAAATATATTTATATATGTATGCAAATATATATATTTATATATTACGCAATTGTGAACACTTGCCGGTTCAGGTATCAATATATAATATTGTTGACATCTGGTAATACCAGCAGCCCCTGCAAATAGAGTTCTCATTAGGCCAATCAAATCAGTTTGCTGTAGCTCAGATGATGTTACTTTCTTCCACCTCAACCCAACCTTTTTTGTTTCATTGCTTGATTTATGTTAAAGGGATCGTTTAACAATGCTAAATATGAGATACACGGCCATACGTGTTATCAGTGTCTGTGATATGGTGTAATCACCGGCGTACGCAGGATTTTTTCAAGGGGGGGGTTTTAAAATATTTTGCTCCCGAAAATTTGAAAATCGCGCCGGCCGAAAAGTCGCTCAGTGGGGGGGGGGGGGGGGGGGGGGGGGGGGGGGTAAGCGGACACTTTTTTTTTTTTTTTTTTGGAGGTCAAAAAAAAATCGCAACGACTCAGCCAGCCGAAAAGTCGCTCAGTGGGGGGGGGGGGGGGGGGGTGGGGGGGGGGGGGGGGTAAGCGGACACTTTTTTTTTTTTTTTGGTCTCGAAATTTTAAAATTTGACATTTTTTTTCGTTGGGGGGGGGGGGGGGTAAGGTCACCTTTATTAGGTTACCCGTGGCGGGTTTTATGATTTTTTAGGGGGGTTTACATACATAAAAATACCAAAGGGGGGGTTTGAACCCCCAAAACCCCCCCCCCCCCCTGCGTACGCCCCTGGGTGTAATATTGAAGCCCTAAAAAAATCGCGCTTCAAAATGATCAAGAAGTGCCTCAAAAAAGTAAAAATCTTTGAGTGACCGGTTTTACCATACTCGTTTTCCCCAATAGACTGTAGTGTCATGAAAACCGTCCGGCGAACGGTTCTCAAAATTTGTAATTTCAATCATAAATATCTTGATAATCAGACAGGCGATCGGCTTGTAAAAGTCATGGAGTTCCTGATTGACATAAAGGTTTATAATTATCATAGCAGCATGAGCTAAATCCCGGATTTTGTTTCAGAATCTGAGACAAAGTTACCGGATCCCTTTAAGGCTTACTCCAACTCAAATCTATTTCACATGTATTTTACATGTAACCTAATGCATTGGCCTTTCCTGGTACACCCACCCTCTTCCTGGGGGTATCTCAACAATCCACTTCCTTTTTAATTTGACAGCTGTCATGTTTTAAATTAAAAATATGTTGTAAATGATGACATGATGATCGGCGGAAATTGTTTTGTATGTAGGCCTATATAATATGCTTTGAAAATGGATTTCAGTGAGTTAAGTTGCATTTCCTGTACCGGCCGTTCAAAACAGAGAAGTCTCAACTTAGTTCAACCAAAGGCTCAAATCCAGTCTATTCACGAATAAAGGATAAAATTGTTTTGTATGTATGTACTATGCTTTGAAAATGGATTTCGGTGAGTTAAGTTGCATTTCCTGTACCGGCCATTTAAAACAGAGAAGTCTCAACTTAGTTCAACCAAAGGCCAATTGTAATACCCAATTTTTGGTACCCCCCAAATAATGTTCAAAATTACGTCATACATCATTTTCATGTTCGCACATTTATATAGGTGCCGCTCAAAGCGTATTGAGATTACCTTAGGTTGATATTTTAAAGATAGTTGCAAGCTCGTTTAATGTTAATAAATAAATAACATTAACATCATGTCTGTCAGACATGTCTGAGTTGTCAAACGTAGACACGTCGTCGCTCTGCGGCACCCACGAAGTGTTGCAAACACATTTAACAAAAAGAGGATAGCCCACGACACACGGTATTGACATAACTATCTTTGGATACTATCTGGTTTTAAAAGCGGTTTTTAATAGATAGTGCTAGTAAATTATTAAGCAAAATCGCGTGCCGAATTTATCAACTCGCGTGCCTCGGCCCTTATGCAAACATTCTATAATATACCATTTTATACAAACCTTAAAGGGTTGTATCATGTCATCATCGTTAACGATGGGTTGCTAATGTTTAATGACACGTTTATAATCGGTATACTGCCCAACTAGGGAAAAGTTGAGGAAATGAAATTTGGAAAAACTTAACATTTTAGTGTTTTTTCCTTCTACTGGAAGCCAGACAAGCAACTGACAATAAAATTATGATGAATCGGTACAAAGTTATTTTCTGTATTTGAAAAACAACGAGAAAAAATTCTTGATATTTGACCCAGCCGCCTCCGTTCATAAGTAGTTTATACTTGCACGTACATATATCATGTCATTGCCAAGCAAAACAATATTTGCCTACCATATGTATACAACCTATAAGCAGGTCAATGACTTTATAACTTCATGAATAGAAGAACTGAAAAGTTCAATGCAGTTATGAACAAAAACAAGTATCATTTCGTTTAAATGCAATCAGAATTCATGCAATCAGAATTCATTTAAAGCTGATTAAAGAGAATACGAACGTTATCTAGTTGGTGGCTGAACCTTCTTGTGAGGTGTTTATAGGCCTCCTAGACCGTATAAATGCAAAGTAAATACCAACATCATATATATTTTGTAAATGTTTTTTAACGAAAATCGAAGACATCGACATGATTAATGAGAAAAGAATCTTTAAAATATATTAATACTTGTTCCTATTTCTTAACCCTCAATGCCACAATCTAAACGTAGTTTATTCATTTTATTCAATAACAATGCCCTTTCATGGAATTACATGGGCATAAAGCCCTTTCCATAAAAAAAGAGTAAATGTTGCGATTGGAGTTACTAAAGACAGACAAGTAGCTGACACTGTGTTAGCTTGGTAATACTGTTAAACTTCTAAATATATACGCATGTTTAACTTATTTCCCCTTTTCTAGTTACTCAACAGGTTATCTAAACGTACTTGGCCTTTTCTCCCAGCGATTTTGACCCTTTACAGGGTTGTTTTTTCCCTAAAGAAAACGTGCAATTCACTGTCTTAAAGTAGTAGATGTGACAGGCTTTTAATACCACAATGTACAAACACATACACACGCGCACACACACACAAACACACACAAACATACAAACAAAGAAAACCGTTAATTTACTGTAGAATTTGCATAGCAATTACGCTGAATTTCCTCACTGGGGTGTTTCTCTTGGTTATTTGTCGTCTAGTTTTGTGTCGTTGTCTTTTTAAATCGCGTGGAAAATCTCCAGCAAATTATAGAATGTTCAAACTTGCTCTAACCCGTGATGATACAATCGCTATTTACGGCTACGAAAATTGTTATTTTATGCATATTTCGATTCCGTGCACATCTCCAATATTGCAAGTACATAATCTCCAACCTGTCTTATAACAATATATATTAAAGGTAAAGACCAGTTATGATCATGCGATGCATTGTGAAAGAAACGTTGTGGAATCGATCAGAAAAGGTTGATCATCTAGCATATATGTATTGGTGTGTACTGAAAGGTTCTGGAATCATCAAAATGATAAGAAATTTGGCCCAGTCTTCGTAAAGTTACAAGCACTGTACACGTGCGTTTATCTCTCACAGACCATGTAGATAAACTAATTTACCAAATATATCAATTAGTAGGCGGTTTCCCGGCAAAATTGTTATCATCATGTATAAGTCAAAACATATTCTTTTACATGATTGGTAATAAGAGCTTCCATTTCATTTTTTGAAATTGGGGCGTTTCCAATACTGGTCTTTACCTTTAACACATTTTCGAAAATGTCTATAGTCCATGTGAGGCATTCGCTAGCGTTTCCATATTAACATTATACAGTTGAATGTCAATGCTATATTTAGTAAGGGTATGACAGCAAATAATGAAATATAATCGAATCATTTAGAATAATGAATATATAGAAATAGAATGTGATGTCATGTGCAAAGTTCCAATGATGTCGAGAGGGCGCCCTTGATGTCGAGCTAAGTTGCAGGTTTTGTTATGGAGCTCCAGTTTAAAAGATGAAATTTCGGCAATAATCAAGTCTTTTCTATAAATAGTGTGACACTTCAACTAAGGATGGGTAAGAATAGACTTAAAAGACAACGTCAAGCCACTTCCGAGGAAAAAAACGAAGGAGAAGCTGAAAAAATGGATTCTACCAACAAGACTGCCACGCCCAACTCATCGAGAGACCCGGAAAGTACGGTACGTACTAGTAAACCTACACACGGTACCAGTAGTGACTCGATGTTACGTAACATTCTGGAAAAGGTCTCTGTCTTAGATGAGATTAATATTAAAATTGACGCTATATCTGAGAGAATGAGTAAAATAGAGACCAAGTTTGAGAGAATGGATACGAGAATTCAAGATTTGGAGAATGCAACTGAGTATATGGAATCAGAAATGGGAGAAATCAAAGAAGAAGTTCAAAATATTCAAGCGTCGAAAGCTAGCTATGAATATGTAAATGAGCTTAGAAGAGGCGTGGTCGACCTAGTTAACCGTAGTAAACAAAACAACGTGATTCTACATGGCATCCCCGAAGGGGAAGAGGGAGCTGCGAGCGAAAACAGTGATTGCGTAACATTCGCACGTCATTTTTTCAACACCTATTTGCATATGAAAGATGTGGAAATAGAACGTGCTCACAGAACACCTGCAAGAGTCCATCGAGCTGAGCAGCGAAGCGAGAAACAACCCCAATCAAGACCCCGTCCAATACACGTAAAGCTTCTGCGTTTCACCGACAGAGTAGCGATATTGAAACAAAGCAGCAAACTTAAAGATGTTAAGATCCGTGGGTCTCGAATAGGTATCAGTGATGACGTCCACAAAGATACAAGGATCGACCATAATAGACTTATGACGAAAGTAAAAGAGCTCCGTTCGCAGAACAAATTCGCGTTCATACCCAACTCAGTGCCCCGTGTCATCAAATATAAAGATGGCCCCAAGGATCAACCCGGCCCCTTAAAAACACTGAGGTTGACCGACCTTGACAACAGCGATTTGAAAATGATGTACTGAAATGATTTCATGAAAATATAGCTTCATATTTTAAGTCACACAAAAACCATTACTGTGTCATATTAATGTGCCGACAACTATGATATTTTTTATATCCATAGCTCCTCTCCTGAGCTTTACAACTATGTCAGGTAGACGGAAAGTGGTCGCCCTGCCGTTTTCCTCTTTCTCTGTTATATTTATTTATTTGTCATGGGTAGTTAGATTTGTATGTTTATTTTTGTTTGCCTATAAGTCTAGGCCTGAAAGCAATTCCCAACAATTCTTATTTTGTTTTGTTTGGTTCTTTTTATTTTGTATGTACTCTGTTTTGCCGTTTTTATTCTTCGTGTACGATATAATGTCAATTTGCTTCATTAACTTTAACACAATTTCATTCGACTGTAAAATTATTTATGCATCAACAGATTATGGCTGACCATACAATTCATGTTAAGATATGTTCTCTCAATGTAAGAGGTATAGGAGAGAGACTAAAAAGAAGATGCATGTTTGATTGGTTTAGAAACATGCAATTTGATATATTTCTTTTACAAGAAACACATAGTGTTAAAAACTCAGAGAGAATATGGGCAAGTGAATGGGGATTTAAATGTTATTTTTCTCATGGTACATCTTGCAGCGCAGGAGTATGTATTTTGATTAAATCAAATAGTAATTTGAAAGTTTCCTCAATCCACAGAGATGGTCAGGGGCGAATTCTTTTATTAAATGTAATGCATGATAATACAAATTTTACTGTTGTTAATGTATATGGTCCCAATAGCGACGATTGTAATGTATTTAATAAATTACATGATATGTTAGGAACGTATGGATCCGAGCCTCTAATTATTGGGGGGGACTGGAACACGGTACAAAACCCCTTTCTAGATAGACACCCAACTTCAAAACAATATCACCCTAAATGCTATGACTGTCTTGAAATTTTAAAAGAGGACTATGATTTGATTGATATTTGGCGTGTTGAAAACCCATATAAGATTCAATATACTTGGCAATCTAATTGTTCTCAGAGTAGAATCGATTATTTTCTTATTTCTAGTAGTCTACGGGAGTTTGTTAATGAATGTGATATTAAGTTTGGCTATCGCAGTGACCATTCAGCTATAACTATTGAAATCAATCGATCAGTCCCTAAAAGAGGACCTGGTTTTTGGAAACTTAATTCTTCTTTATTGATGAATGAAAAGATAAAAGAAGAAATTAGGCTATCCATTGTCTCTTTTTTAAATGAAACTGAGAAAACAGAAATGGAAAGGAAATGGGAATATTTTAAATTCAAAATAAAGCAAAAAATAACCTATTTGTCTAAACTAAATAAAAAAGAAAATAATCGAAATATAGATGAATTAAGAAAAAGAATTGAAAAAACACAACAACTTTTAAATTTGGATCCTCAAAATGATGAATTGAAAGAATTGATTGATGTTTATGAAACGGAATTGATTAGTTTACACGAAATTTACATAAGAGGTGTAATGGTTCGTACAAGAGCAACTTGGATAGCAGAAGGGGAAAAGAATACACGATATTTTTTTAATTTAGAAAAACGGAATTTTGATAAAAAACATATAACAAGATTATCTGTCGATGGGAGACTAGTGATTGAGCCAAAAGATATTTTGTTCGAAGAAAAGAATTTTTATGAAAGACTGTATTCAACTAGACAAACGGAAAAGGAAAACAATGAATTTTGTTGGGATGAATATGACTTACCCGTTTTAGAAGAAGAATCTGCAGTTTTATGTGAAGGTCCTATTACAGAAGCTGAATGTTTTGAAGCAGTAATGTCTATGCCCAATGATAAAACGCCCGGATCAGATGGGCTTTCTGTTAATTTTTATAAAGTGTTCTGGCAAGAGTTAAAAGATGACTTATGCCAGGTATTTAATAAATGTTTTGAAAATGGTGAACTTTGTCCCTCAATGAGAAGAGGAATAATTACTTTACTCCCTAAACAAGGAAAAGATAATTTATATTTGAAAAATTGGCGTCCAATTTCTTTATTAAATACAGACTATAAAATATTAGCTAAAATAATAGCAAATAGAATAAAAAAGGTACTTCCACTCTTAATATGTTCTGATCAAACTGGTTTTATGAAAAATAGATATATTGGAGAAAATATTCGTTTGTTTTTGGACATGATAGAATTTTGTAAATCACATTTTGTAGATGGTCTTGCTTTTTCTATTGATTTCGAAAAAGCATTCGATTCTTTAGAATGGAATTTTTTGTACATATGCTTAAAGAAATTTGGTTTTAAGGAAAATTGTATCAATGGATAAAAACACTTTATAATAATATTGAAGGTTGTGTACTTAATAATGGATATTCCTCACCGTCATTCAATATACAGAGGGGTGTAAGACAAGGTTGCCCTCTTTCACCATATTTATTTTTAATTGGTGCTGAAATTTTAGGGGTGATGATTAGACAATCAAATGATATTATAGGGATCCGTGTAAACGACTCGGAAGTGAAACTTAGTCAATATGCAGATGATACTGTTATTTATTTATCAGCGACCGAGGATAATTTAGAAAAATGTTGTAATATGTTATCACTATTTGCAAGTATATCAGGTTTGAAAATAAACATAGAAAAGAGTAATATCGTTCGTTTAGGTAATTTTCAGGGTACTTTATGTATAGATAAGAAATTTAAATGGGTTTCTGATTCATTAATTTATTTTGGTATAAAAATACCTGTCTCAGATGAACTTGATCTATATGATTTAAATTTTGAAGAAAAAATTAAAGAAACTGATAATTTGCTAAATGTTTGGAGTAATAGGAGTTTGTCATTAGTTGGAAAAATTGCAATAATCAAAACACTTGTGATTCCAAAGTTTGTATATTTATTTAGTAACACTCCTAGCCCACCAAAAAAGTTCTTTGACACTCTTCAAAAAAGATTATTTAAATTTATTTGGAACAATAAAGGTGACCGAATAAAGAGAAGTATTATGTATAATAATTTGAACGATGGTGGATTAAAAATGACGCATATAGAGAGTTTTTGTAAAGCCCTAAAAATTGCATGGGTAAAAAGAGTTTTGGACGAACAAAATGACGGTCATTGGAAAAAGTTGTTTTATGCCAATACTAAACAAATAGGTGGAGTGTATATATTCTTGTGTAATTTTGTAGGAAGTGATTTGAACTATAGCGGCATAAATGGATTTTGGAAAGATATTCTGTTTGCTTGGTCACACTACAGGTACTACAACCCCGTGAAATTTAAAGATATTATGAATCAATCGCTATGGAATAACTCTCATATCAAAATAGATGGAAAAACAATTATGTATAAAAACTGGTTTGATAAAGGAATTTTGTTTGTAAAAGATATAATGAAAATAGATGGATCATTTAAAACTTTTTTGGAGTTACAGGAAATTTTACAGTTGAATCAAGGATGTTACTTAGAATACTTTGCATTGCTATTTTGTATGAAAAAAGAATGGAAAAGAATATTGAAAATAGGTGATTTAGAACAAGAACGAGAAGAAGATGGATATATGAAATTTATTAGATTTAAAAAAGTAACCAAACCCTGTTATGAAAAATTAGTGTCTACATTTTGTTTAAATTTATTGAATACGAATCAATGTGAAAAATGGTCATATGATTTGAATGTAAATTTGAGAGACTTAATTCAATGGCAGAATAGATTTGAAATTATATATTGGGTAACGCTAGACACAAAGATTCGTGTATTTCAATTTAAATTTATCCACCGTCGTTTGGCGACGAATGATTACTTGTATAAAATCGGCATACACAACTCTCCAGTCTGTAATTTCTGTAAAAAAGAACCACAAAGTTTATTGCATTTGTTTTGTACATGTTCTAAAATTCAACAATTTTGGTCTGATATAAATGCTTGGTTATTAAGAAAAAATGTATACACTCGAAAATTTTCATACCTAGATATTTGTTTTGGTTTTGGCGAAAAAACTCACCATCTTATAAATACAATTATATTTTATGCAAAATATTTTATTTATAAAACAAAGTATGAAGAAAAAAATCTTTCATTTTTACGTTTTACAAAAGAACTAGATTTTCTTCAACAAGTAGAATATATAATTGCATTCAGAAAAGGAAAACAGAATACACACAAACAAAAGTGGAGACCTCTAATTTAATTTGATTTTATATTTGATATCTAATTAATTCGTTTACATGTTCATTTGTTTACTCTGAATTGTATTTTATTGTATTTGTTATGCAGATCGAATGTTATAATGAACAACGATTGTAAATATCTTTGATTTGAAGCAATAAAAAATTATTAAAAAAAAAAAAAAAAAAAGTTCCAATGATGTCAGCGTATTAATTCTCCATCGCCAATATATATATATTTCTTTAAAAACCCGTTTGTTACGTCCGCGCCCCATTTCAAATGCACTTTAGGAAAGTTTGGTGACCGAGTCGCTTCTGGCCTATTTCGCACGGATGTACAGTGCATGCCGGTGTTGATTTTGTATGTGTGTGTACTTAATTTTCCGACTTTATATATTATAACTTTCAAGCGATTTCGAGTGTGGATCATGACGAAAACCTTATGCAAATATTGTGAAACGTACTGAAGTATGATATTTCCATGCGTGATGGGCAGGTAAAAACATAGAAATAATAGTATCATCTGTTTATGGTTGTTTATGTTGGCAAGTGCGAAACCTCATCATAATATATACTTTTGGGCGGGATTATAATAAAGGGTTCGTTAGGGCGTTGGACGACGTGCGGACATATTACGTTTAGACTGGGTATTCTAAAGTTAAGCCCAAATTTTCTCGAAGTTTTGATAAAGGCCTCCATTATTTCAATCTGGTCGTCGATATGATTTGGAGTATCTTTCTCTTGTTTTTGGTTGCTGCCGTCACAACAAATTGAGGGGCCTAGAAATGTCTTTCGGACACGTTTGTACATACTTCACGCATATGCATAATACCGTACGCGCGCCGCCGTACACCGGAAGTATGTAAGTTCCGGAAGTGGTCCGAAATTACGACAAGAGGCTACATCTGCGAATTTTGGGGGTATATATTGACGATTTTGTATAGACATGTTCGTGCTTTGACCAAAAATGATTTGTAAGGGTAGAAACCAGTACAATTAATTACATTCTAAAACAAAATGAACCACGTGGGTTAAAGGAACTGTTGGTGCTTTCAATCATCTTATAAATGGGGTGAAGAGCTGGCGGAGAAATAATGGTTTGACATTTGCTCTTTTTTAACAAAGCACCTGCGTTTACTTAAACGAAAGGTAGTTAATAGTGAAAAATAAAGAAAAAGAAACAGAACATGTAAACACTTGTCTATTTCATCCAATACCTGCGATTATCTATCCATCATTTTTTGTTTTAAAAAAACACCTTATCGTAATGACAGGTGCTATGAAATTGAAGTGTTGTCTTCCTTTTTAAATTTTTTCCGGGAAGGAGTTCTAAATCACATTTCATTAAAATGGTTAATCCTGCCATAAAATTCTCTGAAACAATGAATTAATGTTAAAATACAGATTACAACGTTGATTTTTTTTATTTTTTTTATTTTTTTATTATTTCGTTCCATTCTGTCCTTTTAATATATTTATCAATTAACACAGTCATAAATGATCAACCCTAGGGCAGTTTCCAAGATGTAAAGTATTGCTTTATTGCCGATAAGAATCACAACAAATATTGTAATATATCACTGTCATGTCCGCCCGTTCCCAAATGTGCTTCGGAGGGTAACTGAACTCCAACTAATTTCTACTTGCCATATTATCATTCTGAAAGAGTAGTTCCAACAAAATGCTCTTCACTAACTTCAATAACCAACTATCTAACTAACTCTAGGGTTCTTTAAGTTAAAACAGACAAGAAGTTGATGAACTAGATGTTGCGTTAGCAAACTAGTTGGTGCATTATTTAATCGATAATGATAATAATGATAACAATATTAATGGAAATAATAACAATAATAACAATAGTGATAATGATTTAACCTGCTATTGGTGAGGCCTTGTACGATGTGCATACCAAAGCGCTAACCGTTTCATTATTACCCTGAATTCCAGGTTTAGTAAATGGATTAAAATTACTATTCTGCATATTACAGTGCATGCACATTTTCTACTTCCTAGGGAGCATTTCAGCTAGTCGCCCGTAGAGCCAACAAATGTTAATTTCACATCAAATGTAAAATCATTGCACTCGCAAATGTCAAAATCATTACAAGTATAATGACATTCCAGGCACAAAATGTAAAGAAAAACCACAAATGTAGAAGAAAAAAAATCGCATACAAATGCAGAACATTTATTTTTTACATCAAATGTAAAGAAATGTCGACCGCAAATTGTGTGCACAATCTATTTGCGATATTAAAGTAAACAATATTCTCACTTCTTTGAAACTATATGAAATGATACAAACAATTCATCGTTCTCATTTTCAAATCACTTAATATGCCATAAATTTGCCACTTTTGGAATTCTTTTATTTATTCTGTTAATTCCATGAACAAATATATTAATTTCTTCTAATTTCTAGCTTTTTTTCTTTTTCTTTTTAGATATGGTAGCGTTAAAAAAAAAGATTGATTCAATCGTGTTACACGTGGCCGTTCCTAAATGAGGTGCAAGAACGCGGCATCCTTTTTCTAAATCAGATAATCAGGGTATTTCAATATTTTAGGGATTTTAATGCTCAGGAAAACCTCATATAACTACACGCACGAAGCATATATACTTAATGATAATTATAGTTTTCATTACAAATTTGATTTAATTCCATTTATTTTCTTTCGTTTATTTCATTCATCTTTCTTAAATGATATCAGACATATTAAGTATTATGCAAGCAAAGAGGTTTAACATTCAAGGATATTTTGAACATTTGCGCTAGTTTTTTTTTACATTTGTGCACTGTACATTCACATATTCACCGGCACGCCCATGCTAATCCAACCACATTGACGTTAGCATTCTACCAGGTATCCATTTTAGACTTAGGGGATGAGAAAAGCAGAAAAATGCCTGATATATATGTAAAATGTCTAGTCATGTGACTAAACCACTCGTCTACGACATCTTTCAATGTCTGCAATGAAAGCATTAATGTCAGCCTTGGCCTTTTATCTACGTACACGTGTGTCTACAGCCTTTCATCATCTATTAATCTAAAACCACTTCATTCATAAGCTAACCAACATTACATATAAATACTCAAATTGGTGTCGCCAAAATAACATCACGCTTGTGCAACGTCAACGGGTATGACCCCAATTCTACATTCCTGCGCTAAAATAACCCATCCCATCTCAAAGATGAAATGCCGAAAAGCTTAATCAGGAGGAAATGATTCTGATTCGATATGCTAAAAATCATTGACATCCTGTATGTAAAACAGGACAATTGGATTACAGTAGCAGTTTACAGAACACAGCGACCGGTTTCGTATGCTATGGGGTAAGTCAAGGCGTGGGTAGATAAAGGGTCACAATTAATCAGGCAAGGGTCCACTTCTTTCCTTAAAAAAGTGTAGAATAACAAACAAGTTGACAACGTCATAGTTTCTGATGACAAAGCGTGTCATACAACAACACAGAATTTGTTCATTGTTGATTATATGGCTTCAAGTAACCATTCCTACGTCATATCACAAGACGGACGTTTAAGAAAAAAAATTAAATTACGGAAGTGAATCTATAGGCATAGTCGTAGCTGCTGGAGAGGGGAAGGGGGCGGAGGGTGGCTGGATCCCTTAATAATGTTCACATTGTAACGAGCATCCCCCATCTTTGCGACGTCTGTTTGTAATTTTCACCCGTGTCCCGTTAGTGATTATTATGATTATAGACTTATCTGTTTCAGGAAACCTTTCCATAGAAACGTTGTTATTTAGATGTAACATATTTTTCCTCAATAGATCTCAATCGTGTTTAACATGTCTATTAAATTAAGACCCATCAAACAAGTACATTACCTCTATAGGCCAAGAATCGGAGTGTTTACAATCACTTTGTCGGTGTGACTGCTCGATTTACGTACACTCATCCTACGGAAAGAGTGTGCAAAGGCCCGAGAAAACAAAATTGAGATATGTCGGTCTTGTAGACATTCGCAAGGAGGAAGGTTTGATTTAACAGTCTCGCTTGCTGTCGAGCCTGTGAACCTTATGTCAATGACAAATGGCCCCTTGTATTTTTCAGAAGTATTTTTTTTAAACTAAAATTCTTTAAGAACTTGATTACTAAGTTGTCCTTGTTTGTCTATTCTCGTAAAGATTTACCGTAAAATGCATCAAAAACGTTAAAATTCTAATGCCGTTTGCACACGAGTCGTCGTTCTTTTTTTTTTCTTCTTCTTCTTGCACATGATCATCGCAATTTTTGTACTGTCGCATTTAGTTTTTGTACGATGTGCGTTAAAGATCGACACAGTCCTACGACAGCAAAATGGCACTCCATGTACAACGGGCTATTTAAACAGTATTAATTAATATTATGTTAGGTAACATAATGAAATGAAAAATAAATTCCAAGGACTATTACTCATACACCAGGTTTTAGGAAGCACTTTCTCATTACCTTTGCCTATCAAAATTCGTATAATGCTGACAATTGACAATTGAAAAGTTGAATAAACTTTAATCGGTTTTTTGAAAGGCCATTCTAAAAATAATGCATTGAACTTATAATTTAGATATGCAAGCTTTGAAAACCTAAAAAGAAGCAGCAATTATTGTATAACATGGCAACGCCATTGTGTTTCGCAGCTGAAAATACAAAATGCTTCAATCTTAATTGAGACCCTTAACCATGAATCAGTAATAATTTAGCGTAAATCCATTGACCTAATTCGCTAGTCAGGACAGAAATTTGATAATTTGGAGGATAAATATAAGTTTTGGTAATACAATACAATTCTGGGTGGAACGTGAAGTGATTTGGAAAGGTTGATTCCTTTTCAGATAAGAATAGGTGTACACAAATAAGAAACAAGGGTTCAATTGGGGTGCAAATTTGCATCCACCTACGCGTATTTGGCAGAGAGTGTTGCTATTGTAGCAGAATCGTACCTTTATTTCCTAATATATATATCGCAACGTTTCGGATACATACTCAGTATTGATGAAAAACACATGCATTGCACAAAGAAATGGATATATGGGACTTCACCCACACATGTGGTATTATTGTTTTGTCCAAACGCTACAACTAGGCCTATTCCTTTTTATATTATGAATGTTATTGCATTAGAATGACTCGTTTCCAAATTGGCACAAGTATGAGAAAGCACACAAAGTTATTTTCACTTTTACAAGAACCAACTGGTATCTCAACCTGCTCTTAAAACTGTGAGATCAGGCTTTTAAAATCAAGTCAACGTCAAAGAACATGCCTGTTTATTCACTTGAATTAAATATTCATAAAGCCAGCAACTAGATACAGAGTGTTGACCGTAGGTTTATACGGATCTTTACACAATTTATTATTGCATCTTTTGAACAATTTACAATTGACGAAGTCTTTTCATTTTACATTTCTATTTTAAATGTTGGAATCAAACTGATGGTCTGCAGTAAAAACTATATTAAAAAACGAAACATTAACATCAATGACGATCATCTGTAGCCTTTTAAAGTTAACACGTCTCAAGAATTTCGTTCCATTTGGTATATATCTACCCGACTTAAATTTCACAATTAATATTTTTTTTAATCGTTTACGTTTTGGAAAGATTTAAATGAGTGAAAAGTCAGTAGCATTTCCAAACTCATCACACTTTTGTTTCTATCTATTTTGTCCTTGAATCAATGACAATGCCATCGGAGTTAAAGGTTATAAAATACCTATAGTTTAAAATGATAAACGAACAAAACTCCGTGCGATTGATCAACACCAAACACAACATCCCAAGGGGGTGTACTACGATACCGCTTGAGCTATTAGCAAAAAAGCGTTGGAGTAAATGTAGAGCGATTGGTCGAGTGCTCTTGATTAAAAACTGACTTGTGTTTCAGTTGCTATTTACCTTTCACTTTACGCCCTGTAAACACACGGATCCGGTATTGGGAAAACAATCCCCATTTTAAGATTCATAATTGCATTGCAGATCAATTCAGCACAAAAATATTTTAATGAAACGATGTTTCGTTGAAATTTCAATAGTTCCTCGTATATATCTGGTTGAAAAGTGTTGGTTTCAAAAGATTGCTGAATTCATTTTTTTTTCTTCACAGAGAATGGTTGAAATATTTGCCCATCGTATTGCCAAAGGAACATGTTTAGAAATTAAGAAAAAATCCTTGGCATTGGAAAGAGGCAAATTAGGGTAGCCGATATGTCAAGTACATGATATCCTTATTTATTTCCATTTATTTTCGTTTATCTATTGATGCCCTTCTTCTATACAGGGGATACTGGAAGACTTATTTTGTTCTAGACTAGGACAACTTGAATGATTTTAGCTAATAAAAAAGAGCAGTTTATTCCACAACCCATATTCGTAATCACTCTCCAGACATAAGCATTACAAACCGTTTCTTTCAGGTAATAGTAATAATAGTAATACTAATGAAAATAATGATAATAATTATGAAAATGAAACAACAATGATAATAGTAATAATGAAAATAGCAATGATTATTATAATAATAATAACAAGTATAATATTGATAATTAAAACAATAATGATAATGTTATATGAGATTTGTAAGGGGCCAACTCCACTTAAAAAACGAACTTGTGCGTATTAATCGCATGTAAGCAAAGGGGTCGACCACCCCCCCCCCCCCAATACAAACACACACACACACACATACACACAAACACACTTTCCTGTTAATTAAGAAAAAGTGCACCGTCTGCGAAATAATGCCCCTTAATAAGAGTGAACAAATACCCATCCCTTAAAACAACTTTACATGTTTCCTTTGTGCTTCGTAGTTTTCCTCAAGTACTACGTAAAAGGGGGGGGGGGGGTGGCGGCTTTAAAGATATCACTCGATGGCTGCGCCTCCGACGAAAAATACTTCTTGAGGTAATTTTGAAGAATTTCTTGTAAGGAAGCAATAAACATAACCACGGACGAGGAAGGAAGAATCTTTCCAATGGACATGGCGTAAAATGGTATTCCAATTTGTATTTTCATTCGTTTTATTTCGTTTAGTATTAATATGTGTCACCGGTGCCTAGGAGGCGAAAGGCAAACTGAATCACTGTATACCCCCTCGGGTCTCTCCTCCCGGTATAACTAATTGGGGGTGTGCAGGTGGACCACTACATCGGATTTTTATCCTACTCTTATACAAACAGTGCAGTGGGTTCTTAACGTGCAAAGCTGGTAACTCTAATCCAAACGGGGCCTTCATTTAACGTCCTATCCGAAGGACGGAATATTGTCCATTGTTACCAAT
Source organism: Strongylocentrotus droebachiensis (assembly GCA_035222895.1). Lineage (NCBI taxonomy): Eukaryota > Metazoa > Echinodermata > Echinoidea > Camarodonta > Strongylocentrotidae > Strongylocentrotus > Strongylocentrotus droebachiensis. The sequence continues at coordinate 172,761 of JAVYIG010001364.1, forward strand.
GCGGTGTCTATGAAACAACTTAAGGGGGACGCACGTTATATACAACGCAGGCTTCAGTCATCCGCACAGGTTAGATTCGAATACACGTTTCATTGGTGTTAATCCTAATTTTTTTAATTTTATTTATATCTTAGCTTTTGACAGGGTAGCCCATTTACCAACAAGTAGTGGTCTTCCATGGGGCCCAAGACACCCTTATAAAGATTGGACTCATACGACTTTAACCAAATAAATAAATACATTTTGTTTTTAAGCGCACTCACACAGACAAAGAACGACCGTGTTTCTTCCGACGCACCAGTAGGCGTTTAATTACTACAATAAAGATTGGTAAAAAGTGAATTGATAGAGAAGGTGTCACCATTTTTAGCACAATGATATGCCATGCAAATTGATTTATGTGAACTATAAATGACATGCTGTAGCACAAGGCAAATTTAATTTGTTAGCGATATTTTCTTGCCACAGGGTTATTTTATTGCTAGCACACAGCTTTAAAATATCTGCCTAGTTGTTTTAGGCATTGTCACCTATTTAGGTTTCCATCACACATTAAGACAAATAAGATGACAGTGTCTATGATGGCTGAACAGTTAACAACTTAATCAATCATACCCTTACAAAGTTATGTAAAAGAAATAATTTGTCGCGATGTATGTTTCTTAACAACGTGACATATTATAGCTTCCATCTAAAAGTACTCAACAAAGTCAATAATCCAATTAAAAGTCCATCTTTCACTTTTTAGTTAAAAGAAAAACATCAAAATTTACACTGAGTATAAATAATACATGTATGGTTGTAAACTGTACCTTGTCTGCTCTTTGTGGAATTTATATATTGCGTATGAGAGTATTATAAGTAATTAACTCCGAGCAATGACTTTTAATTCGATGTAAGTCCGACCCATTAGCAATTTGAATTGAATAAACAGATACAAAATTAAGCAAAACGGTGAATGTTTCTTCAAAACCGGACGAGACAAAAAAAGAAAGTTATTGAATTTTAATGTTTCGCATAATGTCATGAAATAGTGACATGTATCATATAGGCTGTAGACAAATTAGCGAGTTGACGATGTCATCCCCTCACTATTCCTTGTTTATTTCTTCATGGAATTTCAAACAAACAAAAGAACACACATTTATACACTATGAACAAGACGGACAAAGAAAGAGGACAAAATATACAGTTCCTCAGGTAGACAAAGGAACATCCCTTTGCTGCTATTATGTAAAAATGTGTAGAACAGGTGTCACATGCATATTCACCTGTTCTACACATTTTTACATAATAGCAGTGAAGGGATGCTCCTTTGTCTACCACAGCAATTGTTGAGGGTAGAATGAGGAACTGTATATGTTGTCCTCTTTCTTTGTCCGTCATGTTCATAATGATATTTGTTTCCTTTTTTATCAAAACAAATAACAGTAATGACGATTTTGCACCTATTCGATGAGGATTCAAGCCACGTTGTTTTTATTCCCTGATAACAAAAAGTGATATTTTATGTTAGATTATGTACAAAACTGACAGATATAAGTGAGGGGATGACATCATCACATTTCACTGTTGTATTTGTTAAATTTCTCTATACTCATTTAATTTAACTTGCAAATGAGCCGGACGTGTTAACTCTTCCAAGACTCAAGCAAGCAAGACAAAAAACATTCATTCTCTCACTCCACTAATCCCAATATAATACATGCTGTAGGCATCACTTTGGCGCAAGTCGATTTTTGCTCTCTCGTAAACAATGCCTCCTGTTTATCCAAGCGTGAACACATACCACACAAAAATGATACCACATAATTTGGGATCAAACACTCTTTCATAAGATGTATACTAATTTACTGTTCATAGATGATTTTTTAATTTATTAGCAATTTTCTAGGTGTAAACTTTTTTTTTGACTCACACGGTATAGAAATACATTATATTTTTCCTTTCATTATTGCACAAGAGCAGATAAACTTCATTTTCAGCCGAACTTTAAAGCCAGATTTTAAAACTTCCAAGCCTGTGTATGTTTAAAATGAAATCATATCACACTCTCACGAAAATCTGAAATTTGTTAAGGGTAAATCAAGTATAACATTAAACGTCATACTCGATCTAAAATCCCAGCAAAATATATATCGCTTGAGCTCGACACCTGTAACAAAATGCGCGTCTAGATCTGGGTTGGCTGAGAAGTTTATTTCACATCTAATTTTGTTACCATATGTATACTAGCCTCAAGTTGACATAATCAATTGTTTCATTTGCTTGCAGATTCCATAAAATGATACAACTGTTCAATGTTCATTTGCTATTCATTGATAAATATGAACTTATGAGTTGATACCAACAAAACAAAAGTAGACAAATGCCATGACCGCATTTAATACACAGACTCCTACATATCATGTCGTCATCAAATCATCCCCTTTTTTAACTAGATGATTTCCGGGTTTCAACGCTCTTGGGTTCTAGCTTTCAGATAGCTATTTCTCCTGTTTGCAGACACTTCAAATGCATATAATTGACATTGCTATATTCTATGGTTCATAAGATTTTATTTTCTAGTTCAGACAGGATCTTTGAGGATTCTTATTCGCTCAAAAAAGATTTATAATTCGGTCAACAAATCTTTTTAATGCAATAAAGGCCTTGGAATTTTATAGACTAAATATTCCATTTACAAGAAATAGAATTTCTCTTTAACAATGATCTAAAGATACTTAGTCGGTCGAAAACCTAAATAATCGGGTCAACAAACTTATCTTATGAAATTAAGGACTATAAATTGTAAAATATTTTCAACTTTACAAGAACTGTACTTTCCCTTAAATGAATTAAAGATTCATAATCGGGTGAAGTAATTCGGTCAACAAATGCATGTTACGAAATGGAGATTTTTTTTTTTTAATGCATTCCATGAGATGTATATTTTATAAGTGCTAGTGACCGGACGTCAACATCTATCAACAGTCTTTGTTATCTTACTTCTTTCTCAACTACCTTCGGATTTGAACAAACAGCATGCCAGCGGCCGAGCTTTAACTCAAAATCACGCCGAAAGTAACAAGCGATGAGACACGTTAGAATATTGCCGAAGTAAAGGCGACGGATCTATGCTTTTTTGTTTACAATATGCAGAGGAGTGAGGCTTGAAAGAAATAGGTGGGTAAATATTTCATCTGGCTGACGTGCCTTTGAGTAGATTATACCCAAGGTATGAAACCTTCCCTTCCCACGCACATTTGCCGAATGAAAAAAGAAAGACAGAGGCAAGGATGGCGCGGAGGCGTAGCATCAAAGTAATGGGCATTTCCTTTTTAAACGTTAAAAGGTAGAAATGGACAAAAGGGGGGTTCAAGTATTAGACTTTGATCATGGAAGATTAATGTGCAATAAATCTTCACACTTTCTGCAAGCGCGAGCTGCTAGAAGAGAGACGTTCTTAACTGTTCTTCCATTTCAGGAGTACGAAGTAAATGAAAAATGGAGGAAACTGCGCAAACGAAAACAAGAGTTTCACGAAAGGGATGTTGCGGTACCTTTCGTGAAAAGTATTAATAAGAGTAATAAAGTATTTGGTACAATTGATGAATGCAATATTTGCGAGAGAGTGTTTATATAGGTTGTATGATGAATCTGAAGAAGAAGAAATTTAAGGAAAATCACAGTACCTATTAAATATGAAAAATTGGAAAAAGGAAAAATATATAAAAACACGATCGCATCCATTTCAGAAAAACTTTGAGTCCCATAGAAAGTAATTTTCATGTTCAGATCACGAAATAATCCATTGTCATGTTCGCCAATTTTAATGGATAACGCTCTAGGGTATGTGAATGGCAATTGGTTGATTTTTCAAAAGTGGATGCTCTCGTGTGAAAATATCATACATTTGGAAAAAAATACATGACATAACGACCCTGCCAGATCCAACCATTAAAGAGTTGATTTTTGTTTAAATATTATGAGAAAAGAAACTTTCTAAACTATCAAGATTCCTCCTTTAATCGTGAGTTGAAATCTAAAAACGCGCGCGCAAATTCCGCACTGTAGGTGCACTCTCGCATATTTAAAATTTCATGATAATCTTACACTCGCCGTCCAATTGGGAATGAGAATTCGTTGGCCTGTTTTGTACTCCAACCGAGCGTAAAAGGATAAAGAGGAGAGATGCATTCACTTAATGACGATGAATTGATTTCATCCATGTCACTTTATAAGAAGCCGTCGCTTAGAGCCAGTTTTTACAGAAGCGCGCCAAAATCTCGTCGTGTAAAATCATTCTCGCCTGCTTCGATAAATTATCTAGGCATATCCAATGGAGACGTGCTGATAGAGGCATAGCGCTGTTACACGTAAGTTATTCTTATATACTTGTTTATGTTGTCATTCTAGTTGTTTATATTTTCGTGACGATTTATCACTTAAAATTTCTGAATGTTTATCATGATTAAATACAATGTATCATATTTACTATAGAGGGTATTACATGAATTCCTTGAACTCAATGATTACTGAAATCGGTATTAAAAGTCTCCAGAGTAATTTTCAATCTTTACCAGTCAAAAAAAGTGACCAGCACATGTTTTGTTACATGGAAGATTATATCACGCAATTAATTAGCTGTACTAATCTATATGTATTTATATAGAAGTAACACACACTAAAACGTTTTCAAGATAACACCATCTTGGTAATAACGGAAATTCGGCTTTTATCATAAATGTTAATGTTTAAATTAACAAAAACTCTTTGGTCAACATAATTATAATACGATTGCAAAGACTTCCAAACAAAGAAATCAAGCTAAGGCAAATTAAAAGCTTTACTCATTAAATATTTCAAAAATTGATAATTTTATAGGATATACAAAAATTGCCCTTCAGTAGATTATCCGACATTCCTAAATTGATCTTCTTGGAAGTTTATCATTTGGAAGCGTCATGTCTGAACGGGCTTTCATTTATTTTTTGTAAATTTCATATTTATTCATTTAAATTTATTTAGGTTTACTTTCATAAAGGTTAGTACATCCTGATATATACTTGGTTTTAACAGAAGTAGAAAAACAAGAGCGAGGGATCAGTAACATTTTGAGCAGAATCCGATAAAAAGAAATGAAAAATGTTATGAATATTTTAAAGTTGCAATCGATCAAACACGAACTGTTATAAAGTATATACATGTATATTCCCAGGCCCACCTCCATTTTATCTATACTTAAACTCATATTTCTTTTCCTTAAAGGAAATTTTACATCATACTTGCATCTTAGATTAAATCATTGGACATATTTTAAACCGCCGCTGTATGAAATAAATTTATTCCTTATGATTATCAACATATATTTTAAAAATGAAATTGATGAAATGTTCATGACAGATCAAACAGAAGAGTACTTCGAATGATACGCCACAGAGTTGCCAATTTGTATTCCGTTTATTACAACTTTAACAATAAATTCATAACTTTCTGTAATCGGATTTTGTTCAACTTTCACTTATCATTTTCTGCTTTTTATTGAAAAGAAAAGAAACTAACGAAACGTTCACAAGGCCATCAAATGGGTTTGTGTAAGTAACTAAGTCGACATAATTAAAGGAGAGATACGACAACTTCAAGAATTCGATGAAAGCACCAATCATGCTGGCTTAGAACGTCAAGTAAATATTCGCTATGCTATCACTTTCATGGAACCTTTATTTTTAAATATTTCCATTTCTGTCACTGACGGATTTTCCCCCATTATTTTCGCACATGTTCTCTAAAGTTCGTAGTATGATAATGCACATATCCTAGTCTGTTGTGCCTTTGGCCATAATTTGAGCAATTTTGTTTCTGCAAGACGATCATCACTAAAGTGAATTCATTTTGATCAGTCTCAGCTGGCAGTATATATTATGAATTAATGTCGTCATTTTTACTCTGTTTAGCCCAACCTCCGTTAAATTCGGCATGTGATTGCATGGTATTTGTCGAAAATAAATTTACAAACATCGAACGTTTAAATATTCACCATCAATCAACATGAGTTACAAATTGCTTTATTGATTTTATCAAGCGCAATTTATCAGGATTCTGGAAACGAACAATTGAGCCCTAAATATGGAAACCAAATTTAGAAAATCGTAAAGCCTCCCCCCCCCCCTTCTCTCAAGGATAAGAAAGCCTATTTCCACAGTATCCCCATATTCCACAACAGAAAAGGGCTGTTCGCATAATCCTCTCTGACCAATATGTGAGCCACAGAAATGCCCTCCAGAAGACTGAGCATTCAACACTGAGCGAAAGAAGGGACAAACTATCCTTAAAGGTAAAGACCAGTTTTGGAAACCCCCTCTCTCAAAGAATGAAATGGAAGTTCTTTTTGACCAATCATGTAAAAAGAATATGTTTTGAATAATACGTGATGATACAAATTTTGTTGGGAAATCGCCTACTTATTGATATATTTGGTAAATTATGATATCGATCCGGCCTGGATAGATATTGCGTAGGCTAGTCCCATATACATATTTCTGTGTAGAGTGCTTGTAATTTTTACCAAGACTGGGCCGAATTTCTTATCATTTTGATGATTCCAGAGCATTGCAGTACACACCAAATTATGCTAGATGATCAACCTTTTCTGATCGATTCCACAACGTTTCTTTCACAATGCAATCGCATAACCAGACCTTGTCTATACCTTTAAAATTTGCAGAATCGCTCAAAAGAAACTTCAAAGACTGGTTGCCTGAAGCACAAAACCAAGGCTGTTAGGCTAATAAATCGTTATTCCGTGTGAATCGTTTTTTGAAGAAAGACTAACGATTATTGATTACACTCAAATTTAAAAAGTCATTGCAATGAAATTAATCACAAAAGAAATGGACAGTAGAACTAGTATACAGGTGTTGGGGTTTTCGATTTCCTACTGAAACGCTTCTATCTTTAATCTTTAACCTCATCCTAATTTTCTCCTCCGCCTATTTCGCGTCTTTTCTATTTACTAGCCGCGAGCCTTTTTAGTTTACTTTACATTTAGTACGACTGATATCTTTGATCATACTTTATTTCACATTTGTACTATGTTTGAACTTAACCACCTGGATAAGTGTCATAGCTACAATACTTGATGTTTCTTGTCAAATGTATAGTATAATAATGTTTAATACATGTGTATATGTTTATGGTTTGTAAAAGTCATGACGATCTGTACTTTTTAAAGCTGATTAATAGAGGGCTTATTACACATGTTTACACCTCATCTGTCTTGATATATTCCTCTTACCTACCCTTCCATTGTCTTTCTTTCATTCTATTCTACCCGTTTATTGATGCTTGCTCCTTGCTCCTATTCCTCATTCATCCTTTCTTTCTTTCCATACTCATTGGATTTTTATATAGAGTTTTTATGTCATAGTTCTAAGACTATTGTACTTTTAACTTATAAAAACATGTACTTTTCGATTGTATTCCAATGGCAATTCAGTCGGACTGCGACGATGGAATTTTTTCAACAAAATCCTTCTACATTTCAACAACTTCTGCAACAGCCAGTCCTTAAAAAACCCACAGGGCTGCCTTTGGTATCAAACTCAGAGAATATTCATCCCTCCCCATGGTAATGAATTTCTGGATTCACTTCAAAAGGGCAGATTTTGGGTAAATGTAATAATTTCAGATCTACTCTTCATACAAAGATGAAAATCATTACAGAGGATGCTAATGCGTTAATGTCTTTTTTGTTCACCCTCTACCACAGGTTTATTGTGATATACAGGGTTAGGGTTAGTAGTTAACTTTTATTTTGAAAAATTCTGAACTTAGCAATACGACAAATGAGTGAGTCCGTTTGACACTGTTCATTCTCTTGTAGGGAACCGAATCTAAAATGGCTTTAGGCGGATCGTCTCTGGAAATTTCGATGTTTGACGGCCCTCATTTAGAAGGATTATTATACATCATTGATATTATCTAATCCGGCTTTAGAACTCTTATAAAGCTCGTATAAATAAAAATGCACAAATATAGTATCCTATAATCCATTTAATTATGGAAGCAAGTATTAGAAGGGCTTAGTAGGAATATATAAGGTCATACATGAATAAGTGATAACACATGATAATTTATAACATGGGCATCAGGTTTGGCAGGCATTGTCACTACAGAGTGCAGTTGAAGGAATAAGTCCTACAGCTTAGATTTGAGAGAAAGAAAGGGACGGGTCATGCCGGGCCTTTCGTCTTACTTTGAGCAAAAATGTAAATAATTCTTGCAGTTACTCAGCATGCAAAGATCTTCGATTTTATCATGTTTCGTTGTTTCGTCGGACATTTATAGCAAGTACCAGCAAACTGAACGAATGACCCAAATTTAAAAAAAAAATGCACCTCTGGGGTGTGGGTTTTTTACACGCCAGCCGAAATTTCACCCAATTTTGCAATGTAAATCGAAAAATCGGTACAATGCCGGTATTTTGTCACGAAATTCTCCTCACTTCTGTGCGATCGCACACAGAGTAGCAACAAGTCGCGCATGCGCACTACTCACCAACTATCGGTATGAGCAAACACCGACAGGTTTCTTTCCAAATTTTGTAAATGGCAGTCCCCAAAATCAACAATTTATATAAATGGTGTTTGAGATTTGTTAATGATCCTGTTGTGCAACATTTATTTTGGCACTGGCCTTTGGTTTCATGATTGAGTACGATATGAAAAATTAAAACATGCATCCGAACTTAACATACATGTACCTAAGCGTTATGTAATTTTAAAAATCCTTCTTTTAAAAGACCATGACAAAATAATGGTTTGCTATTTCTGAAGTTGCTCATGTTAACCCATGTGTGTTCCGTTGTTTCCTTTAGAGACCCTTGTCATAGATCAACTGAGTTCCCTGAAATGTCAGATTATTTGCTCCATTTTTAAACTTTAGAAACCCTAGTAATAGGTCAAATAATTTCTAAGATATGTAATATTATGAAATATACCCTATTAAACTTTATCCTATCAGGAAGGCTTATAATAGTCTGGGCCCTGATGTGAATCTGAGGACAACCACAAAATCTCTTTTCCTAATCTCTTTTCCTACCAAACATTGACATTTTCTGAAATTAGGGTCTTCTTTTAAATGCTAATCTGGTATCGCTTAATCTTAATCTACGGATCAAACTTGTCCATCAAAATTCTCAGGCATAGCAGTTTAATGAATTTGTAATTAATCGGAAAACGTGTAGGAAAAAAGAATTACACCAAAATTGCAGACATATTGACACCGAGATCAAAATGTCGGGCTTATAAAATTGTCTATTCGTCACATATGCAAAATGTAAAGATTTGCAGATGCCTCAATTGTGTCAATTTTTTGCACCCCATATTTTTTGCTTTCGCATCGTTGATTAAAATTGGAAACTCAATTAAACAACCTCGGCCATACCAAAAGTTCATAGGGACAGTGTCACTCTATACAGTGCGTCCCAGAAAAAAGAAACCCGAAAACAAAAGGTTATTGTTAACAAACTATTTTTGTTCTCCAAAATGATAAATGATAACGTTGGCATCATGTTTGGCAACCATTGTCACTACAAAGTGCAATTGAAGGAATGAGTCGGGTTTCGTTTTTTTCTTTTTTTGCGACGCACTGTTTCCAAAAGATTCAGAACTTTAAATTAGCTTTGAAGGTTGCATTCAGCTAATTTATTTATCTCCAGAGGCAAATTTGTCAATATCAGGTTACCTATATTGACAGTACTTACAGCGTCTACGTGTTTCCGGTTGTTTCCAAACACGAATATTAGAACTATTGATAATGCTGCAGATGGTGAAATAGTTCATCCAAACGCTTTTGGCGAAATGGAGATATAATGACTTGTTGTTCAATTATTGTTCCCTTCTTTGCCCTGTAGGTGCACAAAATGGGAGACTGGGGACTGTCACTACTGCTCATCCTCTCGACAGTAGTTTACGAGATATCCGCTGTTCATAATAAACCTTACCCCTGGCAAAGCAGGCACGGGTTTCTCTCAAACAACGACCTTTACCCACCCACTCCGCTCCGGAGGAGACAACCAACGTCCGGAACCGTCAGTAATCCGTTCAGTATTCAAAGTAATTCAAGACAGAAAACTGCAAAGACACCATTCCAACCGTTCCAGTCTGAACAATTGAATCCTATTCAACGTTGTGTCAAGAGAGCGAATGACCACACCTCACCATCAAGTATCCGTGACCTGATCTTGAGTATTGGTAAAGACGTGGTAAAACGGCAATCTTTTGCAGGGGCTAATCTTTATCACCAGCGTGGCCTTAGACGCTTTACAAGATCGCAGGTAAACCCTCAAGTTATAATCATTTTTATCAGGAACACGGTAGCAACTACTTTCGAAAAATCAACCTAAAGAAATTTCAATCTACCTATTTACCAATTGACGTATATGTAATCCAAAGATGATTATTATGGGACATACAATAGAGTATTGAATATGCCCTTAACTTGATTTTTTGAAAACCGTTGCGATAGTGTCCAGGGTCATATGTTATTGAAAAAGGGCTATGCTTTACAGATGAAACCTTTGTTGGTAATGCATTACTACATGTTGATGATGTTTCAAACAATTTGGAAACTGATGCTTGCTGGTTATTGTGGGTACGGAATGAAATGGATAGGTCTTGTACTAGGATTACTTGCTATATAGAATTGAAAGTCACACCTACGTAACATCTATAGTATATAATTATAGTTTAAAGATAAATGTTCACAATACATGTTTGTATTCTTTGACGTTTTACAACTACAATACATGAACTAGCAATCATCAATAACGAGAACTGAAGATATCGTGACATCGTGTTATCATGATACAATACCCATCGATTATGTTTAACTAAATTTAACCCCTCGACCCTTACTTTCTGCCGACTTATCTATTGCTTTATTGTCTCTTTCTCTTTTTCTTTTGCAGGTACATGAAACTCATTTTCTATTGCCATTTATTACAAAGATCGGTTCGCATTTCGGTGATTACCTGCGTAAGGTTCTGGGATGTCAAGCCGAACATAGAACTTACATAGCCCAACCCAGAAGTTCCAGATTATCCGCTCCATCCGTAGACCCAGTACATTCAATATCATCATCATCATCTAACGAGCAGCCTCAGCCCCATCCATCTTTTATCTTTGAAAGATCTGCTCCTCAGAGCCCACGTATCCCACTCCTGCCGCCACCCAAACACATCCAGAAACCATTATCACAAGGAGCTCGAGCGCCCATCTATTCAAGGCCGCAACACATTCAACCGATTGAACATTACGACGAGACCACTTCGGAACCTTTTCCAAAATTGTCGGTATCACCATCCAGGCCGATACAGAGATCATTCCACGTCGATAATCCGTCAAGTCCAGGGTTTGAAGATATCCCAAATCCCGACGGAACCAGTAGCATAACACATTCATCCAGGTCTGATAGTTCTGTGCCACAGCCTTTTGAAGAATTGCTTTTCTCCCCACCACCTGTAGACATGAGTGGTTTGCCGCCTCCAGTCTTTGCCGGTAGTGATTCGAGTACTTCTGCTCTACCTGATATTGTTCAAGCAATTTCAGTAAGTAGTGGCTGATCACTTTTGTACAATGTATTAATTAAAGTGTAGGACTTTGGAATGGACAATCCTAAGAGAGTATTACATCTTAATATCTGAATTCGAAATAGTTCATATTGTTGTATAGTTGCATAGGCATCAAACAGTATAGATATTGAATTTATAATGTATCGATAGTTTTGTTCTCGAAGAAAGTAATTTCTTTCCTTGTAATTTATGCATGCTAGGATTCATCAACGCGGTTTACACCCGCCGATCCTTCGATCACATTTACGGCACCCGGTCTCCAGCCGCACCGAATGACCGAGATATCCCTGCTCCCTACAACCCTTGATCCCACCGGATCACCACCACCACCGCCATCCAGCCCCTTCACAACGTTCAGCCTTACGAGCCATCCGTCGCAAACCTCACATCCGCCCTCATTGACGACCCCATCAATGACATCCACATCTCGACTTTCACCGAGCAGTCAGCCGGGGCAATCTCAGGGCTCGTTGTATTTTGGACCCCCAAGGGTTAGTGGTTTTCGTTAGATAGTTCTACCAAGACAATTTAAAATGCATATGTCACAGATCGTATCCGGACACCTACCCCTGGACAACAACCCCGGGATAACCACCCTCTAGGACAACTACCCCCGGACAACTACCCCCAGACAACTACCTCCTAGAACAACCACCCGCCAGGACAACCCCCCCCCCCCCAGACAACTACACCGAAACAACCACCCTCCCAGACAACCACCCTCCAGGACACCAACCCTACGGAAAACTGCCCCGGACAACTAACCCCAGACAACTACCCCTATGATAGTTGTCCGGTGGGTTGTTATTCTACAAGGTCGTTGTCGTATGGGGTAGTTATCCTAGAGGGTGGTTATCGTAGGGGTGGTTATCCGGAGGGTGGTTGTCCAGGGGGTAGGTGTCTTAGAACCGCCACAGACATCGTGTTCGGAATACGTTAATATTACGCTGTAATGTTAGCACATTGCAATGACTGAAGGACAGGGCTATTTAAATTGTATTAGCTGATTTGTCGCAAGCCTTTATAATCGAGCTTATCTATTTTACTTCATAGCACATTGCGTTGTGTAAGACTCTTGGCATATTGAGGGAACTGCATTTCTTTGAGAGATACTGTTCTCGTTTCCTGATCATTATAATTTATCACCCATTCCTCATTTAAAATATTTTTTAAAATCCTTTAAAGCAACTTCACATACGTCGTGGTATACTCTTTCTTCGAGAAATCACATGTAGTCCGGATCGCGATTCTGTACAGTCTTTCAAAAGTATTCCAAAGAAATCAACTTGTGTAAAGGATCAATGGGCACACGCAACGTGGTATACTCTTTCTTCGAGAAATCACATGTAGTCCGGAGCGCGATTCTGTACAGTCTTTCAAAAGTATTCCAAAGAAATCAACTTGTGTAAAGGATCAATGGGCACACGCAACAATAATCTGATTCATATAGACGTATATTACAGCAAACGACTTCCAATTATGATTCAGTGTATACCTTTGAATTATGAATGAACTGATATTATGACTCAATATCACATCCATTATCTTTAAATTCTCGCACGTATCCAAAGATGTTGCTGAGATTGATAGGTATTGTAAATTTGAAGACTATTCGCATTAATTAGGAGTTCTATTACACATGCTCCGGAAACGATTTATCTGCGTTCGATTTCCTGACATCAACACCGGACATTATTCTATACGTACCCCTTACCCCAGACGTAACTTGCAACCCAACCGTAACCGTGACTCTTAACCAATGTTTAACACGATAGAAAAGACTCTCAGGAAATCAAGTCAAAACAATTTCAATACCTTGCTCTCTTGTCGATAGAGATCAGAGATCATGTTCAGATTACTCTTTGTCATTGTAATGTTCACGCATTAGAGGCTCGTTCAGATATGACGTCGTAAAACCGCGGCAGTCTTTCAATTTTATTATTTTGACGTAAAGCGTAATACGCACCACCTTTCTGTATCTTATGGCGCCAGTGAGTCGTGCGTAGTTAGGTCACCATACATTTACACGTTAAAAAAAGAATCGCGGCACCTTTTTTTCGGCAGTTTACCGCCCACATCTGAACAAGCATAAATATCTTGAGAAAAAATATCACGAAAAAAGCTATTGAAATTGCCGACATTTCCAATCTAGATTTGTTTTGCTATTGTGTTATGTTTTCACGAATAAAACCCTGAGCAAATGCCACCGGAAAACAATATCGGATCACGTAAGTTTTGTTCTTGTTGTATATTCATTAGTCGGACGTCAAGGTGTTGGTGGAGGCCAATGGTGTTTTGAGGCAGTGGCGTATAGCAGTCCCTCCCATGTTTGGTATCATCGACCTCCTGAGGTACCTGGCCCGTGAGCAGGCAGAACCGATCAACCTGTCCACTCTGGATCCTCACTGCTTCGTGTTGACCCGCATGCTCGGTCTGCGGATCAACAGTTCCCATTTTTGGACCGTCTCTGTGATCACCTTCAAACAAGAGGTAAGAACTATATAGGTTTCATTTCATTTTATTTCATTTATTCATTTCACTCTCTTCTAAAAAAAACATCAAAAGTATATACATGTTTGTTCATTATCAACATAAGATAAAGGGAAATGAGGAATCATGAAAGCCAAAATTGGCTTGATGAGAATGATCCCCCAAAAAATAATCAGCGTAAACAAGATATAAACTTATTTTTAATAAAAAATATCATACATACATTCATAACAACAGAGGAAAGTGGAAAGATAAAGATAACATAAGGTAAAGACAGTAATACAGGAAGATAAGAAGAGAGAGAGAAGATAAAAATGAGGAAGTTACAGCTTGAATTTTACTTTCGCAACTATTATTGGATAAAAATCATCTCAAGGGAAATTTCAATACCCTGTTTCATTTCCGATAGATATCATGTTTGGTATAGGAAATACGTCACATCAATCTGCTCTATTTGCCCACATCCATGTATATATATGATACACGATCAGCCAGCAGTAATTCACTTAGCCTATATGCTCTCTCGAACCAGTAAACAGATAGGTGATAAAGCTTTTTCAGTTATTGCCCCCAAAACCTGGAACTCCTAACCCCCTGTTCTAAAGAATTGACATACTTTCAGAACTTTCAAGAGGTGTGAAACACAACAAAATTGTTATAATGTTCCTATATGTTTGTTATTTTATGTAAGCCTTGTATTATTATGTCCTCTCTGTTCGTTTGTTTGTAAGTATTTCTTGTTTATGCTCTTTGTATCTAATGAAAAGACGCTTTATACATGTAATATTATTACTTTTGTTATTACGTCATCGTAATGTTCACACCTCTCAGTTGGTGACACACTTCTTCTTCTTCTTCTTCTGTACATGTCGACAGACTTGTTAGTCCATATAAAGACACGGACACGAAGCACGTGGTCATGGAATAGAGCAATCTTTTAGGAATTGTAGCGCATGGGACCTAAAAAAATCAATTGATCCCGTGTTGATAACGCTATCAGGTAACTTATTCCAGTCCTTGCACGTACGAGGGAAATAGGAGAACTTGTAGAAGTCTGTCCTGCAGTACGTCTGTTTTAAATGTTGGCTATTGCTGGTCGAGGAACGACGGGATCTAGTAACACAAGGCCATTAACATTACCATATGTTGTTGTTTTTTTCGAAAGTAGATGATATCGTGCTTAAGGTAGATTATATGCAGAGATTCGTCCAATAGCGCGAAATGCTTAATCTTAAGTTAGAACCATATCAATTCAATTTAATTCAATATAATTTAATTCTTCTTTAGTATCCATGGCTCATAAGTAGCATATTTTGTTTTGTTTGCATGCGTATATTAGAATAAATACACCTTGATTACATTTGTTATTATCACAAATATCATCAAGATAATTATGTCACTTAAAATCCATTCTCTCCCCCAGACGGACAGCACAAGCTATTTCACTTTTTACATTCCGGATTCGTCTTTGATTTTCGTGCCACTGTATTTCACAATGCTACCTATAAATAAAATGCCTTTGAATTAGGTGAAGGGCTATATATTTTCTCTTTGTAAAAGAGATAGTTGATTTTGTTTTGTTACACGAGATAGGAATTACCTCACACACGATCCTGTGCAAAGAGCTAAGTTGTCTTTATGAATTTAGGTAATTTCATCTTCAAACACTGGTTGATGTATAAATCCTAATAAGAGGATTGACCGGATCGCCTTTATACCTGACACTAACTTTTTATCTTTAGGGCAGACAGATATATTTCGAGGACAATGGAAAGTCCCTTTTTAACGAGAGAAGTCATTCTCAAATGACCATTAACAAAATAAAGCAGTATCGTTAAGGGCATTCATTCTGGAGTGTTTTTGAAGGATAAGTTATCAATTAAAGATTCATGATGCTGTCTCCCCAATTGTTTGCAATAAAATTAATAATACTCGCGAAGTGGGAGTTTTAATCAGGAGATGTAACGCGTTATAATGTGTTCAATATCATATGAATGGGAAACGGTCGTGCTCAATGAACAAATTCCCGTAGCGAAGCCTTGTGAACCGCATAGCCATATTCAAACCCAAAACATATCAATCACATACTTTTTACTCTCTCTCTCTCTCTCATTTATTGTTTAGGTTATTTTCCAAGATCGCTGCCTGCCATCTTCGAATCTGTATATTCTGCCTGGATACACGCTTGTCTTTCGCTACACCCAAACGTAGCTGCCTGATATTTTATGAATGATAACGACTCATACAAGAGCCGAAGAAAACGGGTATTGATATACGGTAGACAGTATAGATTGAAGGTTCCTTGTTTTAGTGTGGAATAGTATTTAGGCCAAAATACAAACGAGAGATGCAAATATAAAAATATTATAGAAGCAGTAATAGGTGTACATTTTTGTCGTAGTTAATAGCGTACATACAGAACATAATTAGTATTGTATTTTAATGAAGGTGCTATTCCAAATGTTGAAAATAAAAGAAAATACATGTACATTATGAAAGAAAGAAGTAGAAAAGTTGATGGTAAGGAGTATGGGTAGCAAAAGTGGCATGCTACTTCTGCACGATTATTCATCCATGTAGGCCTATAATGATACCTTAGAATGTAAGGATGTTCAATTCACAGTATGGATAGAACTTTTATCACTCTCAAGAAAAATACATTTCCCGTTTCTAGTCGTTGATCATTGTTTCAAGACTTTCAGAGATTCTTTTTCTTCTTAATATTCCAAGCCGAATCGATCAGAAGTTGAAATATTTGTATGGCTGTGTCAAACGTTCAAGTGAAAATGGAAGTGTTAACGTTTATTGAGTTGCCGACTTTATTCAATTAGTGTTATTTATCAAGTTGATATTTTTCAATGTTAGTGTTGACAATTCCTTCGAATTGAGGCACTTCGGGCGTTTATAATAAGATTTGATTCTATTCACATGTAAATATGACATATAAATGTTCTTATCACTTTATCTCTATTTTCTTTTCTGAGTAAAAAGATCATGCACTTTGATAAGCGTAAAAGAAACAGAAATGAAAGGAAAATATATTTTGTTTAATCTGAGAAGTGATCTGAAGATGGGAAAATCGTTTTTTCAGCCACCATATTATTTCATTTCACCCCCGCCTTCTTTTTGTTTGAGGGGGTTTCTAATTAAAATCGCCGCTGCCAAATTGGGAATAAATAGAATTCTTGTGTTTCGTTTCGTCCTTGCCAGAGAGCCTTATCAATATCAACTTCTCAATATCCCACAGCTAAAGTGTAGTACTAATTTCAATGTAAATAAACCAATTGTTAGCACAGAAATTCACCTTGATGTATTGTATTGTATTCTATTTGTTTATTGATATCAAATTCATCGAACAATCAACTAGAAGCAGAGTTCGTTAAAGTTACAAAGTAAACAAAAAGTAAATGGAATGAAAGTATGTTGATAGTATATTAAAATGTATTTAAACGAAACATGTATTGTGTGTATTCACAAGTTGCATATTCAACATGACATTGCCCTTTGTTTTGAGTAAAAGCATAAATTAATCCTACACATGTTTAAGGCAACAATGACGAAGTAGTTGTAGCACACGAGGAGATTGTGATTTGTAAATCAAGACATGAATGTTTCTAGCTTAAAGATCAGCTTGAGTTCTGGTAATGATAGAAAAAACTGAATGTTCAAGGTTCCAATAAATGACATGTGTTAAACGATTTTGGTAGAGAATGTATTGGGTCTGGGTAATGAGCATAGAAAGATAACGAAATAAAAGTAAGTAGGCCCGACACCATGTGCTTATTTAAACACAGGTCACTATGTGCAAATGAGACTTGTGGTGTGTTTAGAAGATGATTTCCAGCAAGCTTGTGTGAGGTTGTCTTTATTTTACTGTTTCAAACAATCAAAATACTACAGGATAAACAATCCAGAATGAATTATAGCCATGTTTTCCCGATTATGATGCATATACCAGAGCTCAAGATTAGCTTTAAAACAAGGTAGGAAGAAATAGAGCTGAAAATTGTACACTCAGATTAAAGGAAATTGGCAAAACAATAATGAAGGCTATATTCCATGAGAAAATAATTGCTTCCTAAATTATTTCAAATAGCAACCAAGTAACATTTCCAGTCTTGATTGTTGCAACCTAGACAGAATTGATGAGGCATTTAAAAAAAATTGATTACGATCAGTTATCGTTTTGATTACGATATACTGGTGATTTTGTAGAGATAATGGGAATTTAAACAGGAACGAGTTTTCACCGCACAGTTTTTTACAGTATGCCGTTGCTGTTTTTAGATATAAACGACAGACATATAGGTTATATCGGGAAAGCAGAGGGTGAATTTATTTACACTAAGACTTGTGAGGGCAGTATGAAGAATTATATAACTGCACAAATAAAGTCGAGCAAAACTCATTCATCTTGTCATCTGTGTGTTGTGCCGAACGTTGCATTTCTTCTCGAGATATATTGTTTCCCATTTGTTAATTGATAATATAAACTGATATTATACTTTTTCGCTATTTACAAAGCAAGTGTAAGGTAGTTCGATGCGATCACTTCAATCAAATTAAAATGTAGAAACACAAGTCATGATTGACAAAGACAACAAAGATGGCACACTATATCGCGGCTACAAAAAAAAACACCGCAT
This sequence comes from Strongylocentrotus droebachiensis, assembly GCA_035222895.1. Classification (NCBI taxonomy): domain Eukaryota; kingdom Metazoa; phylum Echinodermata; class Echinoidea; order Camarodonta; family Strongylocentrotidae; genus Strongylocentrotus; species Strongylocentrotus droebachiensis. The sequence goes on from JAVYIG010001364.1 coordinate 191,511, forward strand.
TGTTGAACATATCATAAATAAAAGTAATGCACACATCATATACAGTAAAAGGAAATAAAAACATGAAGGCGTTAAACTGTTTAATAACTCGTACTGTTAAGGTCATATCGATAAAACTGTATATTTAATACAATTAAACAAATAAAACTGACATGCTTTAAATATGCATACAAGGTCTTAAAATAAAGAGATCCTCTCTACTTTTGCTTCTGGGAATGGAATTGAAGACGATTTCCTTTCTCTCTCTTTTTTATTTTTTATTTTTTTTGTGTTGGGGAGGGGGCGGATCCAGACAAGATCCAGCAGACAAATTTCACCATAAGAACTAAGATGCACTTTGTTGTTTAGCATTATCAAATCATACACACGGCAAAAGCGGATCCATGACTGAAACAGGAGAACCGCGCACCCTCCCTCGCGCACGATTTGTATGTGCATATTTATGAAAGTTCGCCGAAGAAAATTTAAGTGACATGCGCTTAACCCTATTACAGGCCAGGTTTGGGCGTAAATAAATTCTGTAAAAATGCATAGATTAGGTCATTTTCCTTAATCCCTTCTGAAGAGGTCAGTGACGCGTTTAGTATTCGAAAGACGAATTGAATAAAGTGTTTAATCTTAAAAGTGGGTTGGGTATTAATAAAAACTGACAAAAAAGCATAGCAAGCCTTTATGATTATTTTCTTTGTTTGTTTTTTTAATTTGCAAAAAAATTTTAAAAAAAATCGTGCTTACTTCATACACGACATAACTTCTTATTTTCACTATTAGATATATGCCTCTTTGTCGACGGACAACTGAACTATACATTAGGTCATCTACCACTTAAAACCATTATAAACCTGGGGCATTTTATACCTATAATATCCAAATTACCCCCTTATCCAAACTCCAACAACTACTTCGACGACATATAATAATGATGATTAGGGATAATCATATTTGCACTCAGGTAGTGGTGAAGGACCGTGGTCAATTGTTAATTTTCAAAAGGGGTATAGTCTTATGATGTGGTATTTTTATACTGCCGGGAATATTTCCCAGAATTGTGTGCTATGAATTAGAATAGAGCACTTGACACTAATGTGGCTTCGGACAGAAATTGTGATTTTTGGGGATTTGTTTTTGTTTTGTTGGGGGTGGGGGGGGGGTTCTTTTCAGCTTAATAAGTTTAAAAGCGCCGTTATAAATCAAATACACCATGAACTATTTTCGAGGTACAAGAAAAATTATGGATTCTCTTCGATGACAAGCATAGTACCTATTTTCTTCTGCGTCCCTCACAAAACACTTTGCCAGACACCTCAGGGAAATCATAATTTCAACTCTCTATGACTGGAGGCTCTCACGGCGTGGTATATTTGATCACTGTAAAGGCATTACCATGTCCCCATTCTACAGAGCAGTCATGCCTACTTGTTTAAATTTTAGTCATGCATTTTATGTATTTTGTACATGTATGTCGGGAACCCCACTGGAAATAAGGTATCGGGCTTTCTTGGATTATCCTGTCCAAGCTGATTTTATTTTGATCTGTTATTCATTTATATTATTGTATGTTGGAGGCTTGGCGAATATCAATCAATCAATCAATCAATCAAAAGCCAACCTTCGTCATCTAATAGGGGAAAACGATTAAAATTAAATGCAGCAAGATAGAGGGTGTGTGGGTGAGAGAGGAGGGAGTGACAGACAAAGAGGGAGAGAGAGAGAGAGAGAAAGAGAGAGAGAGGGGACGAGATTGAGAAGGGGTGTTTAAAAAAAAGAAGACACGCCACTGTCCATAATGTTTCCTCTCCCTCAGATTTAGTCAACGCAACGGTTCACCGAGTATGACCATAACCCCACCATGCATAACACCATGGACCTACTACACTTGGTCCCGTGCAACGACAATCCGGTGGCAAAGGTACTTGGCAAACGCGTGTACGGTAGCAGATCAACCTTCATAACAGACTGCTTACCCTCATGATGTAAAACAACCAGGAATAAAAGTGTTCAGATTATTTTTGTTCTGGCTCCAGGCACATAATGGTAAGACATCCCAACAACGCCACTCCATGTCTTTAGGAAATAGCTGTTTGTTACAGTGGCAGATACAAAACAATCTAGATTGGCGGATAATGTTTTTAAGCCTTGATTCTAATTAAGCCCCAGGCCCTCCTCGCTCTTGGACGATAGATAAATCTATTTTTTAACCCATTTTTATCTAAATGGAAGAGGAAGAACAATTTTTAGATTAAACTGATAAAGCCTTTTCCAATTATTTTATGGTCAAATACTACCAACATGCCATTTTATTAATCGAAGGCTTATTTCGGGGGGCAATTTTGAAGTGGATTTTGAATTAGCAGCATTTATCGCGGTAGGTTTAAAGAAACAGCTACCTGATCTAAAGATTTGAGCAAGGGAAGAAGGGAGGTCCCCAGAGTGAATGCTTAATATGAGCATTCCAAGTTGCATCGAATATAGATCTCCTAGTTTTAGAATACTGTTTTCATGATAAATTAGATTTGTATGTGCACGATAATATGCTTTACAAATATTCTAATAACCCGCTTCTGCACAACAAAAGGCATATGATTTCGAGTTCTTGATGATTTGCCCCATTAAAAAATACTAGAATTAATAGATGATAAAATGAAAGTAGAGTTCAAAATGAACAATACCTCTTGAGGTATATATGATCTCAACTTATAGATAACACCAATAATATTCCAAGACATTTTGTTGAAGCTACTCTATCGATGGGGGACATTATTAAATGTCACATCGCCTGGCCAAAAAATGACAGCATATAATTAGTTTTCTGAAGATTCAAGGATAAACTTATTAGCATTTTTCCAATTCATAACTTTTCGGAACTCTTTAATATCAGTTTTCAACAATATTTTCGGACATTTATGAGAAGAAAATACACTTGAGTCATCATCAACAATTATGAAAGATAATAAACTTGATGAGCGTTGAAAATCGTTAATATACAAGATGAGTAAAAGTGGTCCCAAAAGGGATCCCTGGGAAACACTACATGTTACTTTTGGGGGGCAAGAGACAATTCCATTGAACTACCAAAATTGCTTAGATCAGTAAGATAACCAATCCAAGACGACTCCCCTGACACCATAATGACATAATTACTCATGAGAATGTCATGGTCTACAGTATCAAAGGCCTTGGAAAAGTCTAAAAATGTACCGATGTTGTGTAAGTGACTATCTCAGGCAAAAGAAAGTTCATCTATAAAGTGTAAAATTGTATGTCTTGTTGTATGCTTCTCCTGAAAACCAAACTGATAATTACTGAAGACACAAGTTTTGCTTTAAAAAATATAGTTCTTGCATAAATAAGCTTTCCCAGAATTTTTGAAAAAAACATGCTGGTAAAGAAATCGGACGATAATTTGTCAGTAATTGAGAGTCACCCCTTTCTCAAATTGGTACATCTCTTGCAATCCTCACGTTTACCACTACAACTACGCTTGACATAGACAATTTGAAACAAAATGAACTAGTGGTTGAAGAATACCGACAATACCTTGCTTAATAAGTTAATTCCCAATATGATCATACCCAGAAGTTTTCTTTGTCTTGTTTGTTAGGGCTCTAACATTACCAGACAATTCTTTGTCACCACAAATAAACTTTGCATGTTAGGTTCTCCTAAATAATCATGAAAATCAGTTTGACTGTTTGGAATAGTTTTGCCAGATTCGGACCATTTTACTAAGATATCCATTAAACTTTTCCACTATGATATCTTTATCTCCAACCGGTTGTTTATATCCATTTGTCTTATACTTGTTACTTTAGATGGTGCTCTCTCTCCCCCTTTCTCTCTCTCTTTCTCGTTATCTCTCTCTCTCTCTCTCACCACACACTCCCACACACTCTCATATCTTTTCTCAAGTGTCTTTTATTCCTTTTTCTCCTCTTTCTCTCCCACATTTGTTTTCTCTCTTCCTCCCTCACATTTACTCTCTCTCTCTCCCCCCCCCCCCATTTAATAATTTTCCCTCCCCCTCCCCCTCTCTCTCTCTCTCTCTCTCTCTCTCTCTCTATCTATCTATCTCTATCTCTCCGTCTCCCAGTCGTTCTCTCTCATTGTGTTCAACTACCATCCATTTCCCTCTTTATTCCTTTCTCCTTCTCTGTTATTCCCACATTTTGTATCTGTCCCCCCCCCCTCTCTCTCTCTCTCTCTTTCTTTCTCTGTCTCCGTAATTTTCCCTCATTTACTTTATTACTTTATTCATATCTTTTTAAGCCCGGTAAGCTCCTAGTGCATCTTCCCGTCCTTTCCTTTTCTTCTATATTCCATTGTCTGCAAATGTACATTATGGTATCTCCAGCCAGCATTAATTGCCTTCATATTAGCTATGTTGTTCTTTTTTTTTTGAAGGACATATCTGTCCTGAAAATATTGTTAGAACTTACAAATCACTGCTGGCGATTGCACTATGTAACGACTATTCAAAACACATGCACGGTTTAAAGTTATTATATATTTATTTGAATTTGTGAATTTGCGCATTACACAATGCATTCGTCTCCAACATGGATAAATTGTCAACAATACCAATGGGAATACCAGCCCCTAAGTCTTCTACGAACTCATCACAAAAATAATTAGTACGAAACTAAAAGTAACCTGAAAAAAAAATCGTTTCATGGACATAAAAAATAACAAACTGTCATAGCAACATATACATAAATGAATTACAATGCAATCGTGCGCAAATTGCATGTTACTTGCATTGCGAACTAATGCAAATCATTCCGTGTATCTACAATCATATATACAATCGCCATTCTTAGCCCATGTATCTTAAGAGGAAGGAAATATATAAAAATGCGATGAGAGGTGTCATCGAAAAGGCAAATGTATAGCAGTCGGGCAATTTGCCACTTTGATATAATCAAATTCAATGCATACGTCATTTTGAACTGCCTCGTTACAACTTATTTAATGCACCTTTTACGAATTATTTTACTGCAATAGTCAGAATGCGAACTACATACATTAGTTGTTGCTAGGTATGGAAAACATTATGAAATGACTTACGTAACAACATGTAATGTTTGCCTTTTTTTCATTATGACTTCTAAAAGATTTATGCATTAATTTTGATAGATGCAAGGAATAAACGGGTAACCGAGCGGCCAATGAAGACCGGAAAAGTGATTGAAAGCGATGCATTTGCAATGCAGAGTGCAACTGGTCTTTTAAATGGGGTCTATTATTTGTCCTGATCTACAACTGATACAGTTGTAGTCTTTATTCTTTAATTTGTGGCTTCAAAATGCACTATTGAAAAAACTAAATTATGTCAAACGACAATCCTCATACATGTACTTACTAGTTTACAATTACATGTATATGTATGCAATACAACAAGGGAAATTTGACATAATGACGTAATTTATTAGAAGGCATAATTATAAACAGAAAAATGACATATTCTTATTTAAATCATGACGAGATTTATAAAAACTGAAAACAAATAACCGATATTAAACCTTAAAATCAATTTCTTGAAATAAATGACATAAATTAGTACAAATCAAATTATGCATATCAATAAATTTAAACAACATGGAATGAATTCTTCTAAATAACAAACATTTACCCGGCAAGGCAATACTGTCTAAAAGCACAAAATAATGATTTCCTGAATAGACGCGATGTTATAAGTTTACATTTAAACCAATAGGAACCTTAATCTTAGGGGCGTAAAATTTGGTTTACGGTATTGATAAATAAAAAGGGATTTCCATCCCTAGAAATTCACAATTTATAGCAGCGAAGCCGTTTAGTATTCCTATCAAAATGTAAAAACAAGTTACACATCAACATCAAACCATGAGGGATAGGAGTAATAAATGTTTTGCTTTTACAATGCAAACATTGCGGAAATTCTTGCATTCACTACTCGGTACCAAGTCAATCAATTCTAAACTTAAATCGTTTAGTTGATGAAAAGAATCCGTACCTGGGAAGAAACACAATATCATCAAATTGTATACAATAAGTATGTGTACTACCCCCTAGTAAAACCTTTCAGCTAAAGAATGCATTGACAGAAACCTGATAAACGAAAGACCAGACCCCTTCTTGGAAATTAGTTTACTTCAAATGCCAGAGAGCTCCGATAACTATCCCTACTCTTTTTTAAGGAAAGGTGAATGAACGGTGGGTTCTTTTCCCAAGTGTACTACAGAATCATCCGCTTTTTGGTATTCATGAATTCAAATATTGGTAGCCATGATGTTAGAACGATGGTATGAAGGACTCCGTGGAGATTGGGTACAGTGGCAAGACGTCCCCACAACCTAATACCAAGGGGCTATTAACTGAAGCTAAGTGGCCTCGGTACACGATTTCAAGTACACCCGTTAACAAATGGCCGTGGGCATGGACTTAGTGAAAGCCACCTCGGCAAGTTACGAAAGAGAGGGGGAGGCACCTGTCAGCCCTGTTACAGTGGGATACTGTCGTTACATTATTGACAAATTTAACCGCGTTACGTGATAGCAAATTAATCAGTAACAAGTTCAAATGACAATAGTAATGATAACAATACTGATGAATATGGGTTCTGGTATACTAATAATGTCTGTCTGACACATGTGACGCTCCTGGCGCTTTTTTCTTCCATTATGCTTATTTGTAATTTTGTAACGATTATTCTAGAACACGCCATTTTTTCAGGTGACTGAAATTCAAAAGAGACATTCGTAGATGTGCAAAATTAATTAAATCGAATGCATGTTAGACGTCGTTATTAATAAAGATGTAGACATTTAGAACCCGTCCCTCCCTCCTATCCATTGACAAATGGAACGTTCTTAATAGAAGTCACATTTTTGAACACTTCCATTAAATTTGCATTTTGTTACAATAAATTATAGTATACATAATCAATATCGGTAAATTGTCGTCATTGTTAAAGACAAACAGAGGTTGGTCCGAGATATCTTAGGATACCCATGCGACGAAGTAAGAATAAAATCGTCTCCATATTTTGTAAGTAATTCAAAGGACAACCCCTCCTACTGGAATATTAAAGGTAAGGTTCTCATCATCATCATCATCATCATAACTTTTCTTCTATTAAGTTGTATATGCTACATATACTTTTTTTCTTCAGATGGTTGAGTGGAATGATTCTCAATTAGCTGCTTTCATACTCGGTGTCTTCAATACGCCCGTCCTCCAGAATAGATGAGAGCCACCTGCAAGACAAAATAAAAGTGAAAAGTGATAATTAGTCTTCAGGTAAAATATATCGCAAGCAAATTTAACACAATAAGTAAGGTAAGCTTACTTCCTTTAGGATCCTTCCCTAGAAACGTACAAAGCTGGAAATCCACGCTCAAAAAAGTGGAATTAACTCTAAAAGTTCATATTCATGCACCTATCTAGCATGGATTTTATCATAATTTGGAGTGGATTTAACTCTAGAGGATTAGTGATTCATGATATGATTCTCAGCTGATTTCCTTTCCTCTGCATTAAAAGAGTAAGTTTTGTTATAAAAACTGATACATTACATTTACAAAATTCGTCGCTGTTTTCACGAAGTGACGGTAGTGAAAAAAAATTGCTTTCACTTTTCGTTACGATTTTCCTCACTACCGTCACTTCGTGAAAACAAGGACGAATTATTGTTCCAGTTTGTAGGTGAAATCAACTTCTTAGAAAGGACAAATCAAACAACTTTATATAATCAAAATCAAAATTGGCATCCTGAAAGTCCTTTTAGAGAAAATGAAATTGAGGAACAAACAGTAGAGCATAACATTATTGCAAATTATGAGCTCCCACACGTCATAATAAATATAACAAAATAAAAGAAATTAAAAAGCAATCTTAGATTTGAAAGAAAGATGTTACTATTGTCTCTTTCAATCAATGTGGCATAACATCATTATTAATTTGTCTGCAAAAGTAGTGGTTACAATTTAAAAGGCCATTTCGGGCATTTCATTTCGCTTTGCATGCAATAATTCCCAGTGATGTTACGTCTTACAATGAGCATCATAAGACAAAAGCAGTTCTGCTTGTTTTAGTTTAGTTTACTTTACTTTACGTGAACTTTACCATCTATACATCACAACCAGTTGATTCTACAGTATTTAATTTAGAATCCTCCTGCAACTCACAACACACGATAACTCAAATCAGCACCAGTGTTTAACAAAACAAACACTAATTTGTTTACCTTTGAGTATGACTGTGTTTTTTTATTATTCAATCTTCCTTCACCTACTCATTTTACTTATGCGCATCATATACATTAAAATGCATAAGGTTCGTAGCAATTTAGTTTTTGTTTTATTAAGCTACTTTACTTTATTTTAGTTTGGTTTAGTAAGTTTTTTTTGTTTTGGTTTGTTAATATGCAAAGACGCCTGGAAAAGAGTGCAAGAAAACATGGCATGAACCTCACGGCTGAGAAAAGCAACATCCTAAGGATGGGTTCCGATGAGAATGTAACTGTAACGATTGAAAGAGAACAGCTTGAAACTGTTGATCAATTCAAGTATCTAGGGTCAACTACCACAGAGGATGCTAAACCTGCTCAGAAAGTTAAAATCAGAATTGCCATTGCCACATCTGCCCTTGCAAGTCTGAAACCAATATGGAATGATAGGAGAATTACAATGACATCTAGATTGAGCTGGTATTAACATCAGTTCCTTTATATGGTTGCTAAAGACGGACACTGAATGCAGAAATAGGAAAGCGAGTCATTGCTTTTGAGATGAATTATATGAAAAGGATTTCTGAATATCTACTACACTTCGCATATGTCAAACAATAAAGTGAGAGAGAGATAATGCAGAATTGTGAAGGGGAACATGATCACCTCGTCACAATTGTGAAAAGAAGACAGATACAGAAGTTTGTGCATGTAACTAGATGGGAGAATAGCTTGGCAAGCACCATTTTGAAGGAGGAACCGATGGGAGAAGAAAGAGGGACAGACCAACTAAACTGATAACACCAAGCAGTGGACGAGAATGTCATTTGAACAGCTAACCAGAACAGCTGAAGACAGAAAGTTATGGGGAGCCTGTGTCTCAAGGTCCATTTCATTGCCGCCTCCAACAGCTTCGAAGCTATGGGACATAGAGAGATGATATGCAAAAATATGTATTTATTGTAATCATGTTTTTTCCTTTTGGTAAGATTGACTTTTACATATCTGAATGATACTTGATACAACTTTTAAAACAGGGTTTATTTTTTAAGTGTACATGATGTTTGAAACGCTAATTGTGTGGGCAAAACTAAACTCTAAAGTTCTTTTAGGATAATGCTGTAGTTTAATTAAGAAACCTTACAATGGCGATCAGGGGCGTAGACAACGGGGGGGATGAGGGGGATGCATCCCCCCCACCTCACAAGGTGGGGGGGATGGCATGTACAATCATCCCCCCCAGGTTTTGGGGAATGATATTTGCTTACTTAATAAGTCATAATGATGATAATAATAGTAATAATGATAATGATAACAATTATAATATTAATAATAATAATAATTATGATGATGATAATAATAATCCTCATCATTATTGTAATTGTGTTTATTGTTATTAGCCGCATTCACACGGTGAAAGCCAATTCAGACGGTAAAAAAAAGAAAATCTTACAAGTATTTTGTGGTTATCTTGTGGTTTGGAAACCACAAGATAACCACAAGATTAAACAGGCGCGGATCTACGGGGGTGGGGGGTTAGGGGGTTTAAACCCCCCCTTGGGCGGCCCAAAAAAAAAAAAAAAAAAAAAAGGGGGGAAAAAAAGAAGAAAAAAAAAGAAAAAAAGAAAGAAAAAAGAACGCACGCTGGAGAGAAACCCTTTCAAGTGCAAATATTGTGAGAAGATATTCAAACATATGATAACTCTGGATATAACTGTGTATTTAACTGTTACTTGATTTAAAAAGACGTTATCATGCACTGCTTGTTATGGTCTCCATTGTGTTAATAGATGCCAGGAAAACATCACTTACGGGGTTCAAATAAACACCCCAAAAAAAATCGGCTCGCCGCTTCGCGGCAGGCGTGGACGTCATTATTTTGGTCCCTTACCAACTATTCCCGAAAACATGGAAACCCTTCATAAAAATCATGAAACAAGATTTATCAATAACATTCGTACGACTTCTACAGTTAATATCTAGAGACAGTTATTTATTCTTTCTTCCTTATCTGTTATAATGGCTACTAAAGATGGAAAAAGTGGAGGGGGCAAAATATCTTAGCTCACGGAAATTAATATTAATTTTGTTGAGGACACAAACTGCCTTTTTAATAGGACCCTAGGACACATGAAAAGTATCATTAGAAATCGCATCATTTCAATGACATAGTTTCCAACAGCCAATAAAATTCAATTGTTTCAGTAGCTTATAAAAATTACTATAACTTGTTATTGATAATACGTTCCATAAAACAGGGCTCAGTTTTGCGGACGACAATCTTTGAATTATAATTTTCATAAGAAATAGTGACAACTAAAGAGATCGAGAGCTTCGATATCCAACACAAAAACTTTCATATTTTTACTGCCTACTATTGTATGGAAAATGCGGAAATCAAATCAAATCAAAAATAATCAATCGCCCCTCCCCTTATAATTTCGTTTTGAAGATAAAAATATTTTTTCATTTTAAAAGAAAAGATCTTACATTGTTGCTAAGACATTGTCGATCCAGCAAACACAATAATTATCGATCGGCCCCCAAACTCGATTAATTTTGACCCATTAGTACAAGGTACCTGTAACTATTACCTGTTACTTATCGATAATTTCGCCAACTCATATAATTATGGCAAATGAACGGATGTTACTTTGAAGATTTGTGGTTACCCACTACCTGGGCAATACCCTTCCCAAACTTGAAGGAAAATGTGGTCGACCACGGAGTTCACATGAGCAAAAGAAGTACTCTCACAAATTACTGTGTACATATTTGCCAGAGTATGTAATGACTGTAGTGGAAGCCGCAAGCTTGTCAAAAAGACCACACGCTAGATTTCATGACTTCTCCTTCTATTTTGTATACATTTTTAGAGTTATAGTGAAGCTAATAAAACGGGATAGATTTGAGAAAAAATGAGACAAACGATTGTAATTTGGTTTGGTTTATCTTATCACTTGGAATGATTTTGTCGTAGAAATTGATTGGGTCGCAAAACATTTAATTTGACGGATCTATACTGGTGACGGCATGTCATGAGTATTTTTGGCAGGACAAGATTTTTGAGAAGCCATCAAAAGAAATTCATTTGACCTTACTACGAGTCGTGAGTTTGCAAAATTAATCATAGGCGGGGTTTGAGTTATTATTAAGGACAACCCGTATTAGATTGAACGTTGAGTGTATAAATAGCGTGATAAGGAAGCATTAATGAAGCAAGAACATGGATATAGGGTTTCTTTGTATTATGAAATATTTGGCACATTTCTTAAAGGGATTCGGTAACTTTGTCTCAGATTATGAAACAAGATCCTGGAGTTAGCTCATGCTGCACTGATAATTATAAACCTTTAGGTCAGTCAGGAACCCCATGACTTTTACAAGCCGATCGCCTGTCTGATTATCAAGATATTTACGATTAAAAATCGAAATCAAATTTTGCGTTTTCCCAACGGTCTTCATCACGGTACAGTCTATCGGGGAAAACGAGTATGGTAAAACCGGTCACTCAAAGGTTATTAATTTTTTGAGGCACTTCTTGATCATTTTGAAGCGTAATTTGTTTAGGGCTCCAATATTACACCATATCACAGACACTGATAACTCGTAGTGCCGCGCATCTCAGATTTAACATTGTTAAACGATGCCTTTAACCATGTAACGATAATAAATAACGATATAAATTTGTGTAGGTTTGTATTTCTCGTTTTTGCTATTTGGTTATGAAGAAAACGAATAGAATTACACTTCCATTATTTCAAGCGTTGCCTTCCGTAGAAGCCTCTCGACGTAATTCATTTTCAAAGGTTGGAGCACTTGATGAAGATTGTTATGGTTTGATGATAACGAGTACTTATAAGATCTCAATCATATTTCGCTAGAGTTTCAGTGCTTATTAAGCCAGAATTCTCGGACCGCCACTGAAGCGAAGATAATAACTGTAATTTACGAAATCACATGGAGATTGCTAACCTGGCTATTAAAGCGTTTCTTTTATTATCTGAGCAAATTGCAGACGGGGTTTTAGTTTTCTCCATGAACTAGGCATTTTTGATTTATTGAAGCAAAAACGGGGATGAATAATATTATTTTTATTTAAAAAATCCTCTTTTTTCAGGTGAGTTTTCTATAGGGTATACATTCTCAAATTTTAATTTTCCATGTCTCAGTCCGCTCTAATCTCGGTTTTAAAAAAAGAAAGTTTTACTTAATTTTACACATTGTACACTGCAAATAACTAAATATAAATAATGTGTCCAGTCACAGCAGGCAATTTTGTAGAGGAAAAAATGGATTGTGATCCTGCTCAACTTTTGAAATTAATAACTTTAAAATATTATTTTAGACCATATATATTTTTCTGTTAGAAACAAAGAATCTATCATGCATAACCCCTCCTTTTAGAAAAAAAAATCATGCCATGTCAATATTTGTCAATCAGATTTAGGAAGAAAAATATACTGACTAAACGAACCCATTCATTTTCTAAAAGGAAATGAAATGAAGCAAATTATAAATGGTCAACCGTGAAAGATGCAAATAAGCTAAAAAATACCCACGATATGAAATGATCTGTCGAGGTTTTCTTTTTTAAAACCCGTTATAATATTTTATCCTTGAAACCAAACAATCTTTCATAGTACTAAATGGATTCCCGGCCTCTGTCTTCACTTTTTAAAACTCATGTATGACGATGTCAAAATCTTGATAAGAAGGAAAACTGTCGCCGGCGACCCAGTCATGGGAATTAATTTATAAACCTTCTGATAATCGTGTACGTTGGAAGATTACAATCTTGATCAAACTTTGGCGCCTGGTATCATAGTGTAATGAAACAACGAACGAAGGCTTCCAAGGTATGCTATTAAGTGCTCTTAATTAGGCATTCGGTAACATCAAATAAGTCTTGCTGCACTTTTCATGAACGCTTTAAAACTGAAAACGCTCAGATTACCCAGTATTAAAGAGAGAAGCTTGAGTTCTCGGAAGGTATAAAAATAAGCTTAATCATGTTTTGTTTAATTCTTTTTAGTGTGGAAGAATATTTCATCATTAATAAAATACTCTGAAAAAGAAAGGCTGACAGGCTGGGATTCGAACCCTCAAACCTTGGATTGAGATTCAGGTGAATGAACCACTACACCATGACACCTCTACAAAAGTAGTGGAACTCACCTCTCCTCCTCTCTTGGTTGTTATCACCCCTTCTAAACACGGGTGCTTGTCGGGCAGGCACCTGGCTCGGTGGACACATATCGAGCTCGTCGCATAAATCGTTCATCAGTTTTAGCAAAATCTCGTATTTCATCAGTTTCAATACACTCCTGTAATCGACCGGTTCTTCATTATCCTCCAAAGCCCATGCCGAGCCTCCTGCATGAAAAGAAACACCAAAAAATCAAATGAGTATAGTATACAATAAAAGAATTTACACCACTAACAACAAAAAAGTTGAATATTTCTATCTAACTTTTACAACGTTTTATGAAAAACGCAAGTGTCGGAGAGTAAAACAAGCGCTGAAACCCTATGGGAAATTATATTTCTGAGAAAATTCACGTAAAACCCTATCAGCTTTAACTCACAGGAACTCCAATAAAAAGTTGTCCCTTTCTATGATCCTGATATAATTCTCAGACGTCCATTGTTTAATCGAAATATTGAGAATCTATAGGGAAAATTCCGTCATTTAAAATGAGGCTGAACAGTTTCTCTTTTTTTATTTTATTGTCGATCGTACTTCAGATGTCGTCTGGCAATCGTTTCTTCGTCATTTCAGAGCTGATGCAGATCACCTAATTCTTTAGCAGTGACGAATATCAGTTTATTTATTTTTTTAAAATTACATTTTCCAAGAGAGGAAACAGACTCTAAGACAATTGTTGAGATTCTATTGTATTATGGGTATTCTTCTTGACAATTGCAGTATTTGTATAATTTTCCTTCCGTCGTTCATGGCTTTAAACTACAAACGAGTTACAAATGTTCAAAGGCTATATTTCTATAGAGTGTGTAATGTCCGTTAATGATTCATGCCCCGCAGGAACACTTCAATATCAAGGGCCTAATTTCGTCTCTCTTTCAGTAGTTTCAAGTACTTCTTCTCAAGAAGTCGTATGTTCTCAGGAGGGAGTGAAAACCTTCTCATCATTTTACTTCAAGAACAAACATGTCTCCGATTTACCAAGATGCATTTAATCCGCAGAGTAAAGGTTCTATATTCAGTACCGTTTGATATTTCCCCATATACGTGTGACTTAAGGGGATATATGATAAGATCAAAGTCAATATGTTCAAATGTTAACGGATGCAAAACGCATAAACACCTGGAAAAATCGCTAACAGCTTTCTACAATCATGTTCGTAACATGAAATGTGTCGGGGAATGAAAAAAATACAACATAAATACAGAGATATAATAGAGAGGGAGTGCATGTGAGGGAGAGAAAGACAGAGAGAGACAGAGACAGATAGAGAGAGAGAGAGAGAGAGAAAGAGAGAGAGAGGGAGAGACAGAGAGATATATATAGAGAGAGAGAGAGAGAGAGAGGGGTATTGAATGTCAGAAATCGTGATTTAATGCTCAACAAAAAAGGTGAAAGAAACTTTATATCAAACGTTATATAACTTTAACATTATAAGAAGTGAATCATAAGAAGTGAATGAAAGATTGGCAAAATAATATGTAAATGTGTTTGTGTGTGTGAAGTACAAAACGAATGGATTGCATTTACAATCGAAATATGAATTAGTATCTACGGAATGATAAAAGTACGTTTTTATGATTGTATTTCCTCAACATTAACAGTCTATGATTTTGTTTAGAGGCATTAACGATTAATTTTACAATCTACCATTATGAAGCAACACATAGGCATAACATTGTAATGAAAAAGACACAATATTAAGCATTTTTCATTACAAAGATAGTATACGAGTATATGTGTAATCCATAATGATAATATTCAATTGGTTTACGGCATGTACTATATGTTGAGAATGGTTGAGCATCTTGTAAAAGGCAATGTTCATTATTATAGTGTTTATTAGGAAATAATACTTACTGGTACGTAATTTCGGTCAAAACAGTTTATTGCAACAATTTGAAATAATGCCCTAATTACAGATACGCTTTATATTTTCTGGTTATTTTTCTTTCGAAAGAGAGAGGGAAGATAAGACACATACTTTTGAAAAATATTTGTAGGCAATGTCATCTCATTTTAATACAATGGCCGGGGGAGGACTGGTAAGTTCGTTTTCCTTAATCGTGTTAATAGTAGTAAAGCACTCGTCCCTAGAAACAGCCTACACTATTCACTAATTGAGAAAGTATAAAAACCTTATAACTCTCTCGCTATCTCTCTCTCTCTCTCTCTCTCTTTCTCTTTCCTCCTCTTTTGTTCTCTCTGTGTGACACTCTGTATCTCCTTTCTCTCTTTCTCTCTCTCTCTCTATGTAACTCCCTCTCTTTCTTTCTCTCTCTCTCTCTCTCTCTCTCTGTTTCTCTCTCTATGTGTGACTCTCTGTATCATCCTACTGTCTTCACCCCCACTCTCTCTGTCTCTTTCTCTCTCTATTTGTGGCTCTCTATATCATCCTACTGTCTTCACCCCCACCCTCTCTGACTCTCTCTCTCTCCCTCTCTCTTTCTCTCTCTCTCTCTCTCTCTCTCTCTCTCTGTGTGTCTCGCCGTGTCTTGCAAACTTGCTCTTGCCGCACGAAGACATTCAGAGTCATGTCTCTTGTCAGACATAGTAAAACAAAAACTCAGATGATATGATGTGCACGCAAATAGAAAATCCATGATTCATAATTAAACTTTTTGACGCTTTGGACATGATGCAGGGGGGGGGGGGCTCGGCAGAAAAGGGCTTGCGACCCTTAGTAGGATTTCGAGAACATATTAATACTAAAATCGTTGCATATTTTGTATCTTGATAAATGTACATACACGGCTGATTGTGAAGAAATCAACGGAAAGGGGGAAATGCAAAAGAAGTAGTAGGAGTAGTAGAAGTAGTAGAAATATTAGTCGTCGAATTAGTAGTAGGAGTAGCAGTAGATATATATAGATATAGTATTTTTAGTAGTATAGTTGTATAAGTGGTATAAGTAGTAGTAGTAGTAGTAGTAGTAGTAGTAGTAGTAGTAGTGGTAGTAGTAGTAATAATAATAAGAAGAAGAAGAAGAAGAGAAAAAAAGAAGAAGCGAAGGAAAAGAAGATGGTAAAGATTAACAACGTAGAAAAAGTGGAAGTAGGAGAACAACCTTGTTGTTATAGCGCGTGATGCTACAAAGGTTAAGAAGTACTTCAAGCTATAAAACTATAAAATGAGTAATAATTTCTATGCACTCGATGCTTCATAATTTTCATGGAAGATGATAAGATCAATTGAAGGATTCTACGTATTATGCCTCTAAGCGCTTTTCGTGATTATGGTTGTTCATCCTCAGGAAGTCAAGATATTAAAAAAAACTGGACCTTGTAAAGTACGAAACAGTTCATAAGATCAGAAATTCTGAAGTAACGGTGTCGGCAAAGAGATTCCTAGACTTACATTTCAAGACTTCTTGAAACGCGAAGGACAAAGTTTGCTCTATATGATCCTTCTACAAATGAGACACAACAATGGAGGAGTTGTACATCCGTAGTCAGCCTTTAGTGTTAAAATCATGAGATTCGTTTTCTTTCTGGTATAAGTAGTTTTCCTGTTATACGCGGTACTTTATTAAAGCAGAATTTGTTTTTGTCAATTGAATCCATTGCAGCCCTTATATTAATTATCCGTATCAGATTTTGCGCGTAATAAAAGTCTCCGCAATAAAACGACTCTTGGTGGAGTTCATTTTTTTTAATCATATCTCTCTTTCGGAAAGGTATGAATCATTCATTAATCTATCGACCAATTAACGTTATGAAAAGTCGCTGGGTTTTCGTGAAAACGGAATTGTTATTCGAATTTCAAAATATTTCTTTAAATTTCTTAATGATAGGCTACTTTTTTCCAGATGAATGTTATTCCGTTGCATTATGTGGTTTCAACCAAATTAAATACTATATATGTATTTCTATAGTTGAGGGTATCTAATGTAATACTCCTAGATACTTCAATTCGTGGGTTTGAATTAGTTAACAATTAAATGTCTCCTGAAATCCAGTCGTTTCAGTGGCATATCAATTTATAATCCCGTTTATAGTTTAGCTCAACAATCGTGATAATTGAGGGGCAATCACTTGCCCTCCCGAAAATGTCAAGAATCAGAAACACAATGAAGCACAAGTTTCCTTAAGCTCGTAATGTTTGGCATTTAGCATGTACCTACCTCGTAGTAAGCTCAACAAAGATCGTGATACTTCTCGAGCATATATTGCTTTTTAGAGATTGTGAAATCTGTTTGAAATGAATGAAACACAGCTTATTAGGGATCTGAGTTTATATATCTTCTTCTATGTCTTCTTTTCTATTCTTTCTTTTATTTTCAATGGTCTAAAAAAAAATATCAACGAAATATTTCAAGCTTACCTTGAGGGCCTTCTGTGATACTTAATGCTGATGACATCTGGACGGCTATGATAAGAAGAGCTGCTAAGGAAAGTAGGGTGCTTATTGTCGAATTCATTTTTCTGAGTTAAGTTGGATAGTTTCTATCCGTCAACTTCACGGATTCACTAAGCAACCGTTGGGCAACACTGGAGGCTTTGGAGTAGCTGACCAATCTACGATGATGCGATGAAGAAATCACACAAGCAAATCCAAAATATAGTTCAAAAAGTTTCTAACAGGCGCCGTTTCCCTTTCTATAATCTCTCTTCATTCCTTTATTAAAACAGGAGGACCGCGTTTGTGTTTAATTATGTGCAGCTGCCTGTAGATTCGCGCCTAGAATGTGGCTTCTGAAAGTTTTCCAAGAGTTTTTATGCTGCCGTAGGATTACTCTTTCCTGTCAGACTTTTCGTCGATTGATGAAACAGGGATTCTCTCGATATCATCAAACTCTGAAAATGGTTACCCCTTCAGTTTTTGAGGACAGTGTGCAATCCACTTCTTTACGGCTGAGCTGATGCGCAGTGGGATAGTTATTTCTACTTAAGGCGCAGAGAAGTGGCGGGAAAAAAGCACTCTCGAGGCAAAAAAGCGCGCGCAATTCGCAATCACGTTTGGTCTCTGAGCGGTCTCTGACACGTCTGGTTTCACAATCAAGTATCTCGGCCAACGTGTCTTATACTTTGTTTTCGGAGAAAACCGTATTTCAAGAAGAAGGGAAATGATTACTGTTCTGTACTTTTTGTTTTGAGAGGATGCCATCTTGTGAAACAGAGCCGTTGAGCAAGATGTCAATACAAAATCCATAGTAATTAGGTAGTCTAGTAACGTTTTGCTGTGTCAAGGCAACATTATGTTTTATAATCATATACTAGGTTTGTTCTTGCCTAAAGTTGTATTAGTAGGCAAAGCAACCGACAGAATTGGGGGATGCTAGTGGTTAAATAAAAAAATAATGCAGGAAAGGAAGAAACAGAGAAAGTAAAGTATTATAACAAGAACAAAATATTTCTTTTTTTAAATAAGCACAAAAGAAGAAATGAAGAAAAGAGAAGAAAGAAAGCAAAACAGGAAAAAGTATAGAAAAATACAAAAAGAAAGAATGACAAAAATGTTCAAAAAAAGGGAAAAGGAAAAAATGACTGAAAAAGTGCAAAATATAAGAAAGATAGAAATTAAAAATTTTAAAAAGAACGAAGAAACGAGTACACACAAAAAAACAGATAGTGTAAGTAGAAAGCTCGTTTTGCACCGTATAAAATTGTAATGCAAATTCTGTTTCCTTTACTTATCAGCTATTATTTTCTTCTAAACCGCTTAGAGGCAGTTTGCAATTTGGGGTATACAAATATCTTGTTATTATTATTATTATTATAAAAGCCAAATCAAATGTTTTAAATTGAATAAAGTTACTAACTCCATATATGGAGATATACGTTTGATTATTTCAACCATGGGTGTCGATCCTTACGTAATACCTATTGTTCAGGGGGGGTGAATGAATTGATCACCCCCCCCCCTGATGAATAGGTATCAGTGACAGATCGACACCCATGATTTCGACAGTGCAAGATGTAGATTCGTTGCCCAATTAATCATTTCGTGACTGAAATGTGAAAATATGTGAAGTCGTAGAGTGTTTGGAAGTGTCACCTCATTTTACTATCTACAATAAGACGTCACATCAACCTACGTCGTCAATAAACATCGTTAAGGAATCACTGTTGCTAATATACCTGACGTTATTTGTCTGGAATCCTAAAACTTTCCTGCCCAATTAAAGTTGAGGTCTACGAAACAGGGCCAACGGCTTATATGTTTTGTAGAAAAGGAAGAGTAGACCGTAGCTGCCATTTCTTTCTTCTTCTTCTTTTAGATGCTATAACGTAAAATCGATATGACGTGTTATAAACATTGTTGCCCATAAAACTGGCATATTGTTTCTTCACCATTTTTCTTGAAATGATTGCGACAATATTCTTGAACTTTACAGATCGATTTAAATGCTCAAGGAGATTGGGTAAGGAAGCTCTAAGAATAAATAAACTCCATCCATCAAGAATTAATCATATTGTTACAATTATTTCATGAATGGGGGTAAAGATATGTTAGTCCAAGTTGATGGGCAACAGTGCACTTTGGCTCTTACTGGGGACTTTTAGATTTGCACGACGACAACGTGGATTGCTACGATCGACGTCTTTTTAATGCACTGCCTTGAATGGACGTCACACGTATCAGTCCACGCAAATCTAAAAGTCCCTATTAGTAGGGTGATCACACTGTCTGTGCACACAGTCTGCCCCATGCACATACACACACACAACAGCAGTCAGTTGGTAGAAATAGCAATTTTCGTAAATTTATTTTAAACAAACTGAAAAATATTTTTAAATTTTTATTTCACATATCTTTCAAGCATACCTTTAACTACAATTCTGTGTAGTTTCATTGTTATAGATATGTGGGAAATATGTTAAATTATTTATTAAAATATTGTCTTTTCAGCCATGTGTGACATGGCCCGCTGATCGCCCATTGACTGTTATTCTGCGTGGTGAAAATGCACTTCAATGTATAAAACTCCCCTACAAAAATGCAATATCCTCATGTGTTTCACTCATTAAATCAATTTGTTATATACACTCAAGGTAGCCACAACTGTATTGGGGTCAACAAACTTTATTTTTCTCTGAAATTCAGTCCTTGTGGAATGTTATGGCCTGTTGAATTGAATGGTTTCTCGGAAAATCGTCATAAATCCTCAAATCTGACATTTAAAAAAAAAAAAACTATACTGTGATGTAGCTGAAAGTCTGCAGATTCTTATCATTTGTTCGGTTTTTCTGAATAATTTGTAAAACATATGAGGAAATAGCTGTAACGGTGATCCAAGTAATTTCCATCGCCATATTTTATTGGCATTGCAAAAATATTTGGAATTTAATGTTAATATTTGGTGTAAATATGATCTATAAATATATGATTTTAAAAAATGCCAACAAAATGAACAGTTTGACTTTCCTATATATATATAATTAGCTGAAATGACCTAATTTGCATATTTGATGAATATTCATAATTTTGTTTTTCTTAAAAAAAAAAATATTTCCATACCTGTCTGAAATACATAGGTTTCATTGATGTATCATGTTCGGTTTTGATTTGATTACATATGCGCATATTAATTAGACGGACTTAGTTATTTTCACAACTTTTTCATACCTGCAGATTCGCAAAAATGGCAAAAAATGACTTATTTTGTTTGCTTTTGTTTTCAAAACGGTAATAGATATATGAATTTTCTTTTTTGTATTTTTTACCACAGTGTCTGATAATTTAATTTATTATTTGTGTTTTTGCCAATTTGACCATTTCTGGCAGATTTTTCGGTAATTTTGTGATAATAATTATAATAATAATAATATTCTAATAGTCCACTCCAAATTTTATTAAACCGAAACGGAAATTCTTTTTGCCCAATTGATCGTGAGCCCGGCAGCCACTGAGCAGCGCCAGATCGACGTTGCTCTATCCCTTATTGTTGAACGCCAAACAAGGTAGCAACAACTCCCATCTTTTTACGTCTTTTGGTATGACGCGGCCGGGGTTCGAACCCACGACCTCCCGGTTGTGAGGCGGACGCTCTACTGACTGAGCCAAAACTCCGGTTATATCAAAAAAATGGTATAAAATCACAACGCATTGACCGATTTCAATTCTGTTTTTTGTTTTTTTAAGCTTTCATAAAGCTTGATAATTTGCAATCATCAAATAACATGTGTTTGTTGTACTTATTTTTGGTGTGCTATACCTACTATTAGCATCACGGTTGTTTTATCATAATCTATCCAACTTCCAATGAAATGCCAAAAGGAGCTGTTGATTACTTTCATCCCGATTCCACAAATGATAGGGCACACCATTAATGCTTTCACGGAATAGTGATGATGCAGTATCCAATACAATGTCCGTTGAGTGACTAATAGGCCATTTCCGTAATGTAATCAAATATAATGCATTAATCTTTGTTTAGTGCCTCGTCACAAATTAATAAATTTACCTGTTTATACGAAAAAATGTATTTTAATAGTCAGAATGTAAAATGTATACATTACGTGTTGTTACACTCTAAAATATGTTGGGCAGAAAATTGCCCAATTTTTACCCAACAAGAGGGCAATTATGTGTCTGACCAACTATTGGGTGAATTAAAGATTATGGCATAATCTTTAATTCACCCAATAGTTGGTAAACCATGCATTGCATGATTTACCCAGTGTTGGATGAAAAGAAAATACTCTGGCTACTGTTATCCAACAAAAATTCACTCAATTGGAAATTATCCGATTCTCACCATTATAGGTAGTATTTTAGACACTAGTTGGGCAAATAAGTTGGATCAAATATTATATATTATATATAAAAGGTCATTAGTGCCGCGGTGGGACTCGAACCGCGGACCTTCCTGTGACATATCCACTCGACCACGAAAGTAAGTACTTATTTTTATGAATACGGCTTATTGTTTGTGAGTTCATTTTTCATGGACCTTTATTTACCTTGGGTTGTCATCAATACATTAATGCACTAACATTTTAAGTGTACATTTAATTTGAAAAATTAAAACGATAATCCAGAGAACATTTTGAAATGCAGTAGTATTTCATTTGTAGATTAGGATAGGCATGATCTAAATTACAATTCAGCATTAATTCATCGAGTTGTCACTGCCATAAGTCAATCCGTTGCGCTTTAAAAGAAGTCTGATTTAGTTGATGTACATTATTATCTGTAAGTGTTTTTTTTTTTTTAACAAACATGTTATACTGATTAGAAGAAATCTCAAATATTATGAATAAATCTATTATTACTAGTATTACATGATCAGTATATATAGTTAAATGTGTAAGTAAAGGCATTATATTTAAATATACTTTCAGTTTGAATTCAGTATGTTCAAAACTTCATTTAATCAGGTTTTATGGTAAGGATTGCAAACAAACAAACCAAATTTTATTCTTGAACTCGAATGGTATAGTTTTGAATGTCGGGAAATTGAATGTCTTAAGCTTGTTACATAATCGTGCTCAGCGGCTGTTAAACCATAGTATTCTAGCCACTCTGGTTAAACATTGTCTACCACAAACTCCGAGATTTCAAGTATAAAACATGAATATCGCCGAGTTGTAACATTTCGACTTACTGAAAGTTCGGATTCACTAATCAGTAGATATGTCATACCCTATCTTTTGATTTAAGTGAAGATATGTAAACTGAGGATGTTTTTTCTTAATCGTTAATATGAGGTGGACTGAACATTCTGTAGACAGTTAAGTAATGGAATGTTATCATACTGTGTGTTATTGAATGTTACCTTGTATATTACTGTGAGATTTTTCATAGTTATCATGATATTCAATATCTAGATGGTTACTTATTACTCACTTTATACATCCATTATATTTATACTTTATATTATAGTTTCATTTTTACAAATTAAAGCAATGACTTACAAGTTGACTTTTTTGTTTTGACTTACACAGTGGAAGTACACTCAATATTTGATGATAGTGATGAAACAAATATCTTAAGATATAACACAAACTACTCAGACACCACCTTTTTCGTGCAAGCGCCACTTCATAATTAACTCTTTTGTGCCCCCCCCTCCCACAAAATAAAAATATATTGACGCCCCTGTATGGGTTTAATGTTAGTCATGTTGTAAACGTTGATAGGATGCACAAATACCGAACCCATACACTGAAATGTAGTCCTTGGTATTTATCTCATTAAAATGCAACATGAAGGCCGAGTGTGGGAGTGTTTGTTTGTGTATTATTAAGGCGTCGTCCACAACCTCGAATCATGTAGAGATGCCTAAACCGCCCACTTGCTCTTGACCCCTGCTTGGTTCGAAACAAAGTCGCTGTGCTAGTGCCCTTTGGTAAGGCATTAATCCTCATTACCAGGTCCCTCGGAGAGGACCTAAAGCCGTCGGCCGTCTGGTTACTTTAATACCTTGACCACCCACTTGATATCGACCCTGCTTGGTTCGAAACCAAGTCGCTGTGCTAGTGCCCTTTGGTAAGGCATTAATCCTCATTACCAAGTCTCTCGGAGAGGACTTAAAGCCATCGGCCGTCTGATTGCTTACTTACAAGCATTTATGCTTTCTTAGCAGTCAGGTAAAATAACCACCACCACCACTATAATCAATTTGGCTGTAAAAGTGCATTGTTTTTGTGTAAATGTATTGCGTACGCAGAATCGATTCTCATACGTATATCCGTCATTAATCCAGCCAATGGGCGCGATAGGGCAAGGACTGCTCTGTTGGGCAAACAAATAATAAAACAACATAGGCCATGCTGTGAGCAACTGTAATATAGCCTGTAAGTGTCGGCTTGCATGGTGATGTAGATATACAGTAGGCTTGCGGGTGCACCATGTGAGAGAAAGAGAGAGGACTGAGGAGTCCTGAAAAGGACTCTCGGTAATCTTTCTTGAGAATGTGTAGTCCTAAAAAGGACTGTTTGTGTAGTCTTGAAAAAGACTGTTGGTTATCTTTCTTAGCTTATAGTTCTAAGAAAACTATAGCGCTTGGAGAGGATGGTTGGCGGGAGTGTCTCGACGTTTCGAACAGGTCGAACAGGTTGACTATCCGTCAAACCATGTTCAAACAGTCCTTTTCAGGACTACACATCCTCAAGAAAGATTACCGAGAGTCCTTTTCAGGACTCCTCAATCTTCTCTCTCTCTCTCATATGGTGCACCCGCAAGCCTACTGTATAACTGTAATATAGTTGGCCAAACTCTGTGTGTAGATGGATTTAGGTATGTGGCTTGTAAAAAAAAAATCCTGAAACCCTCCTACTAAAAATCTGCCCAATAGGACTAGGATCCATCGGAAATATATTTTTTTAAAACACATGTATATTCTAACTCACATGGAACATATCCGTACAAGGTGTTGCTGCTAGTAGCTAGATCCCCCGACCCCTTTCTCTAGAAAGTTTTGAATTATCGATATCAGGGCAACTGCCACCTCATATACGTACAGGTCTTTTCTAGGTAATATCAAAAAATATCCCGCCCAATTGACAGAACGATTAATCAATTAATATTTAGACAAGCGACATCACCCCCTTGTGTCAATGGCATGTAATAACATAAATTAATCTCCACCAATTTTTAAACTATATTAAATTACCAAAGAAAAACATCAGCGCCTTCAAATAATGACCAAAATCAGAACATTGCATCTCCTTAAAGGGATCGGGTATGTTTGTCTCACATTCTGAAACAATATCCTGGATTTAGCTTAAGCTGCAATGATATTAATAAACCTTTAGGTCAGTCAGGAACCACGTGAATCTTACAAGCCGATCGCCTGTCTGATTATCAAGATATTTGATTGAAATCGAAATCTAATTTTGCGTGTTCCTAATGGTTTTTATAACACCACAGTCTATTGGGGAAATGAGTATGGTAAAACCGGTCACTCAAAGATTTCTTTTACTTTTTTGAGGCGCTTCATGATCATTTTGAAGCGCAACTGTTTTGAGGCACTTCATGATCATTTTGAAGCGCAATTTGTTTTAGGGCTTCAATACACCATTTCACATAACACCATAACACGTATAGGGCCATATCAACGTCGTCTACTACTTAAGGACCGATACGAAATCAGCGGTATCTACGCAAAAGCTGATCGGTGGCGTGTTTGAAAGTGTGTCCAAAGTTCGCAGATGACAGCAGTTTCAGTTCGCACGTGACTTAAGTTCACGCACAGATCCATATCTCAGGAAATCGGCTGTCCATTTGCGATCAATTGATCTGAATAAAATGTATCTATAACATGAGATATCATGGATCGAATATCACATTCCTGATTTTGCTTTCTTGAAAATATGCTGGAACTTTAGACACCCTATCATACTTAACGACCCGGTCGATTTCGTCAGCACCTAGGCAGAAAAGACGGCAGTGGGCAAGAACTGGAAGGGGAGGGGGCAAAAGCCCAAACCCTTTCGTTTAATGTTCCAATGAGCGATATTCTAGAGAAAAAACAACTTATATTTTATTTTCAGGCAGTGATCGACTACTCTTTTTTTGCAATCAAAGCAAATGACATGTAATATTATATTTTTAGTACTAATTAAGTCCAATGTACACTGCAATCGACCATTAACATTTTGTCAATGATTTTGTTTACAGTTTTTGTTTTCAATTCAATTTCGGTTTTATTAAAAATAAAAATAATTGGCTCACATTGTAACATATAAGATGCATTAAAAACAGTAGATTTAGTAATAAGTTAAAGTACATAGTGAAGACTGGCACGCATTAACGTATAAGGAATTCAATATCTTACTTTGGAAGAATTCGAAAACTATAAGGATCCACTGAAGTTGAACTTTGAAGTCATGCAGTTATGTTGAATTGCATTATTTTATTCAGAATAAGGCTGTATTTATTGGCGCCATATCATCAGTATAATCATGAAAATAGCATCTTTGAAGAAGATAAAAGAAGGGTATATACATTTCCGATGTGCGTTGACCGCTTTATAGGCCCCGGATGCCCTCTCTTATCACTAATCTCAGCAGTTCTGATCTCTCCCCATTGAGAAGTTATCATGAATACGTTCGCAATACTAATGATATATTAATGGCGTCTGTTATTAGGCATGTTAATTTAATCCCCTTCCTCTCCCAGTTTGGTTATTTTGTCTGTTTAAAAAAAAATTGAAAGCACCCTAAAGATGCATTTCTTTACTAGATGGAGTTAATATTGAATCCTCATTGTTTTTATGTGCACCTAGAGACAAATAAATATCTTCTCCAGTTAATAATTTCAGTAACTTGGAAAAGAAATGACAGTTTCCCCCAAAAAAAATGAATATTGATAGATTAATAAAGATAAATCGAGCCCTTAAATATATCATTATTAATAACAGTTTTTAGCTTTAAAAATTTACGTTTTTGCATTTGCATTGGAACTGCGTGTTTTTTTTAATTCCATTAAACCGATTAATTTTGTTATTTCAATGATTTTAAATATTTCATTCAAAGTTTACAACAAGACAAATACAACTACTTTTACAATAACAAAACTTTTTTATTATTTCGTAACATGATACTTCTACTCCTATCTGCTACTTTGAAAAAGTAGAATAAAAACACCCTACCCGAAATTGACGATTTTGATGTCATTGTACTCGGAAAGAATTTTCAACCGGAAGTAATTTAAAACTAATGACAATGAGTCAATGATTTCGTTGAAATTGCATATCTTACACGTGGCGTTTTAGGGGCCTTATTATATAGGCTTATTTGTTGTTTCAATGTCACTTTATTAACAATCACGAACATCAACAAAGAGGTACATGTGATAGTAAATATGATTGTATAGATACTACACAAAAAATAATATAAAGGTAGAAAATAGAGAGAGGAAGACAAAAAGAGGGGATAAAATACGTTGATTTTTATCATTAACAATACAGAGCTAACGTATGAACTATATTGGTGTATAAATGTTAAGTATTATCTCAAAGAACCCATAAAATGCAACCTTATCGTACACCCCATTTGCTGGATATATCTGGCATGAAATTCTGTTCTCTTCCTTTTGCTTCCCCGACACTAAATATCCATCTTCCCAGGGGACGGCCCATAAAGGACCATTGAGCTGGACGAGGGAAGAAATGACATCATGCCGTAGACTCACGTCGAGTGTTAATTGACTATTCTAAATGGCCGCGTCTCCTGGCTATCCCCAGATGCATGTCTTAAGGATGTGATCAAACAAACCCTACCATCTTCGTCAAAACAGTCTTGAGACTGACCGGGATATGGGGATATTAAACCGATTTAGATGATCATGGTGATGGGAGATTTAAACCTTCCTTTGCTGGCTTTTGTTGAGTATTCAGGCAAATAGTAGATTGCTACTGTTGACTTGTGTTACATGTACAGTGTAAATTTATCATCCATTTAAAACAATGTGGCGGACAAGAGTATCGATCTGTTAATAAAGGGTTAAATGCTCCCACCGCCAAGGATGCACCTGATATCATCTAAAAGCTCGCATGATGAAATACGAAATTTAGTTTGAAAGACAGGGAGACAGACACCTTTTAATTAAAAATTAACATGAGGAACGTACAAGATCTTCTTTGAAGTTTTTAAAAGTCAAGATCATGGTACTTTTGTGTTAATATAAGTTATAGTGATATTCTATGATCTAAACATTACCGCAATGAATTTTTCGTCAAAATATTGTAGGAACAAATTATGTTACATCGGAAATAAGCAAGTTATGAAGCAAGTTTTTAAGTATCGATTCCTTGCTAAGAAATTATAAACAAATCATTCTTGACCAAAGACTTCCAAGGCATTATAATATTCCCAATTAAGCATAGATTTTTATTAAACACGTGTGCCTTAAGTTTAGGGTGTAGTTTCATCAGAACTTCTAGTAAATATAACCACTTGTCCTCCAACGAACGCTAACAAGCATACAAATAGTACGGTTGTTATCGGCACTCACTACCTCACCAAAAAACAACACCCACTCCAGACGCCCACACCCGATTCAACAACCAGGCGTGTACGCACGCACACACACACCCCTGCAGGCATTGAGTTGAAACAGGAAGGCGGAAGTTCTTTTGAGCCAGAGCAAAAGGTGTTAGTATAGTTTTCAAAATGTAGGGTCTCAGCGATAGACGGATTTAACCTCGGACCCCTATGAAAAACAGCAAACGTGCTGATAATGGTGTTCAATCCCACAAATGGGAAATAAATAATTAATTGATTTAAAAGAAAATAATTGGATCCAGGAGACCGAGCGGTTCAAAATCATCTTTTGACAACTAGGAAAAACTTGGGGGAGAAGAAAAAATCGTGCTTTTCAAACACTTCGGTACTCTCTGTTCAACCACGTTTGCAGGGTCGTCGAAATGTTATTTCAAATGAGATATTGTTGTCTAGTGGATAGGTTGCTGGATCACATGGTTCGCGCCTCGAGTCTCTCCATGGAACAAAATGTCATTTGGCAAGACTTAAATGTGCATTTCTCACTCTACACCCAGGTGTACTGAATGGGTTCCCGGTAGAAAGAAATTATTTGAATTCTTGGGCGCCTTGTCATGCAATATAACTGCAGGGCCCTCAGGGAGAAGCGCATTGATACGATGGGGAGATGGGGTTGTGTCCAATCAAATTTACCAACAAGTTGCCCTAAAAAATTCCGACAAACCAATAAACAGTGATAGTAAGAAATAAATTTAAAATCAGCATAAATTTTCAGATTGTTTGGACTGAAAGTTAAGGCTAACTATCATTGTCTTTTTGTTTAAATCCATAAAAATAACATGTGAAACATACAGTATGTAAAGAGTAACCGATTTTCTTTTCTGTGATTCGCCAATAACACTCTTAATATACATTTGTTATTCTTTTGTTTTTTGGGCTACTCCTATTACTGCTCCAGCGTGAGACCAAAGCTTTCGACTCAGAATGCCCGTTTTACAAATAAATTCAAATCAAAGACGGTAAATATGAAGCCGTAGATTGATTACTTGATTATAATGATTATCCTTGAGAGGTAAAGTAAGATGTGTTTGAAAAATATAAAGGAAAAACAGATCATCCTTAAAACAGGGTTTACCCATGACTGTGGATTAAAATCTCATTTCCTCTCACGCGAAAACATATAAAATCATTATTACAAATAGGACCTATACACAGAAAATTGAGGGGAAAAAATAATGAAACCCCCTTCTACCCATCATGAGCTAAAACTAACAAGAAAAACAGAGCAAGAGTATGTTGAACTCAGGAGAGATGTCATTATAAAAATAACTTTTAGCTCATTTTTCTATACAATCAACATCGGGCCATAATGTCTACAGTCATAACATTTCTCCTACAGCCCCCGCACCCCCACACACTCACCCTTCCCAGACTTCCTTTCCCACAATCCTTTGTCACCACTAGGCATACACGCAAGAGTAAGAGTAAGCTCATTGGTGTATTCCTATACATTTGTGCTCTTTCATAAGCCTTTTTTTGTTTTAGTTTCAAGGATAGGTTATATTATAGCACTCTGGCGGTACAAGCACTCTGATTGATTTTCCTCAGTGGTCTCATCATCATGTACACGTCCGCCAGCTTGGAGAGAAAAGATAAATATAAACGACTTCAAGTGAGGGTTGACGTATACCGCGCTCGTTTGACCGTATCGTCCGTGGAGATGCACCCTTTTCCTGAATGAAGGAGCGGAAAGGAAGATCGTCCAGTACTTCACGTAAAGACTGATCGAAGCCCTTCAAACTGGGAAGCCATTTCAAGCGATTTCCTCTTACGCAGATATTTGTTCATTGTCCAAGGCGTCTCGCCAGATTGCGTAATCAATCATTGCGTATTCCCTGATGATTGTTGGAAGAGAGCAACAAATGAACTAATCAAAATCCAGTTTGTTTTTGCTTTACACGCCATACAAAAATTCTGTAACGTAAGTCTGAAGACAAAATACGATTTGCCCGTATTCGCTTTCGCGAATTACGTCATCACTTAATTTGAATGAGACAAGAAAATATAGAGTAAATGCTTTGTTCTCTTTGTGAAAATAAATTCATTGATAAATTCATACATTTTTGCAAGATCATATATCACACATTATGTGGAAATCATACCGTCAGTGTCATGTAAACCTTTTTAGAGTTACGTGAATAATTGTCTTTTCAAAAATTCCTTATAAAATTTGTGGTTTTACAATGCTTTTTTCATTATTACATGGTTTAAACTATTACATGAGAGTTCATGAATAACCTTTAACGATTTTTACTCAAATAAAAAAGTTCAGACTTCTGAATTGCTTGGTTTTCCAAAGCACAACCCGTAATTAAAGACATCGACGGGAAAATCAACTATGTAAAGTTTCGGCGGGACAGTATGACAAATTATTTTTTTCTATTATAAAATACGCACACTGGGGATTGTTACTTAGATCCACTTGGGTAAATTAAACCTTTTTCCTGCATGAATTTTTGCTTTTATTTATTTATTTTGCTTTTAGCCATTGATTGCACGTTAACCATATAATTTTACAAGTATATATCATTTCTGTAATTCTGTTCAACAACTGTTACCAATTTCTTTCCGGTTTTGGTTTAACGTTCAAATTTATTATTCAAAATCAAAGTTTAACAAACATTTGGTTTCCTTTGTTGTTCACTTTCATTGCAACCCTTTTCCTTGATTTTGTCATTATGTTATTTATTATCACATTATTATTTTACCTGTCTGAAATATAATCTGCCACACTTTGTTTAATATGTTACTGTTTTCCTGCCACAAAAAAACATGTGTTTTAATCACCTGTTTTGCCTCGAGTCTTCAAGAAGTATCATCCACATTTCGAGGAAACACTGCTTAAAGTGACATCTTGAATTATTTGTATCTCTCAACATATTCGATCATAAGTATTTGTAAGAGCTACGGGACTATGATGTCAATGTGAAACGAATTGTTGCGTAGGTATAATGATACCAACAAGGACGATGTCGACGACGACGACGATGATGATGATGATTATAACAATAATACAATAAAAATCTGTATATAAAGGCCAAAAAGGGAAAACAGGGAAAACTGTCAACTGTAGACATGTTGCCTTTATTGAGAGGTGGTTGCTAAGAGGTGGTTGCTTGGATGGTAATAATGTTAATAACGATAATAACCACAACAACAACAATGATCTCAATAGTGGTGATAATAATTACAATTATGATATGAATAATAATTATAAAAATATTAAAAATAAGGATAATTATGATATAAATATTGTTATGACTCTATAGTATTCAAAATGATGATGATAATAAAATTAAAATACTAATGACGTCATTGGTAACGCGCATATCCACTTTGATTTTTTTTCCAGGATCCTTCAGAAAAATTTGATTTACATGCTGTTACAAAATTAAATAAGTTAAACGTAGAATGATTACTAGTTTAACAAGGTCTAAATCCAAAGTCTTCGTTCAGTTCATTTTGGAACAGTTCGTAAGACTTCTTTCTGTTATATGTTACTATGTATTGATGTTTTCGATAATGTTCATGTTGTTTATATTGTTCAAGTAGTTTGTATCTTCACATTGTTAAGTTGCATTTGTTTACATGGCCCCCTGGAAAACAGTAATTTGATTACTGACCGGGCTACCCTGTTTAAATAAAACGGAATAAATAAATAAATAAATAAATAGACAAAATTCGCCGGCCGACCGACATTATACATCTCACCAAATAATTCAAACTTCTGCATTGATATAGTACTAATAATACTAATAGCTCACATTTATAATGCTGGCATTTTCCACTCCCTGGGGAGCATTCCAGCCAGTCGCCATTTTACAAGCGCCACGTACAAGCGCCAAGTACACGAGGATCGAGCGAGAATACCGACACAGCTGACCCGACACAGCAACATTTCTATGCACCTTAAGGCCCTTTTACACTTTCACGGATCGCATCACGGATCATCCCGGATCGTCGCTCCGGGATAATCCGTGTTATCTCCGGCATTACCGTGTATACACCGGGGAGGCATCCGGCGTGATCCTTGGCGTACCGGCATATCCGGGGAAAAAATTAAGCTTGCTTAATTTTTCATCCCGGAGTTCACGGATGAAACAATCCGTCCTCTTCCCTGTAGGCACCGTGTACCTCCGTGTAGCCGCCGAATACATCCGGGACAGTCCATGTAGACACCGGGAGGTCCCTATTAACACCGGTTTCATCCGGGTTTGAAATTCCGTATATCAAATGAGCGCCTACAAGCTCAAGTCACCCGTCAACATTCCGGAGATATCCCAATAGACAACGTACACCTCCGTGTAAGGACCGTAAAAGTACCCAGTAGCCTCCGTGCTCTTCCTTGAAATCCGTGTTAGCTCCGTATGCGTTTCCGGCGTGGTCCGCGTTGCTACCTTGTCTGTCCGTGGAGACACCGTACTTGCCGGTGTATACACCCAGTTCGGAATGTATCCACACCGGCATCGAGAAGAAATCAAGGTGTCGCACGCCGGAACACCCCGGATTAAGATCCGGGATGATCCGTGATGCGATCCGTGAAAGTGTAAAAGGGCCTTAACACTATGAACATGACTGACAATGAAAGCGGACAAAATATACAGTTCCTCAGGTGGACAAAGGAACATCCCTTTACTGCTATTATGTACAAATGTGTAGAACAGGTGTCACATGCATATTCACCTTTTTACATAATAGCAGTGAAGGGATGTTCTTTTGTCTACCTGAGGAACTGTATATTGTGTCCGCTTTCTTTGTCAGTCATGTTCATAGTGTTAGTCATGTGGAGTTGCCGCATTACAAATATTTTATATTATTATTATTATTATATCATTTTTGCTCCCTCGACGAGACGACTCCACTCAACGTTTTCCTTCTCTCTCTCTCTATCATGCTCTTACCCCTCTTTCTCCTCTCTTTTATCTCCCCGTTTCTTTTTTTTTATTTTCTTTTTCTTTTTTTCTCTTTTTCTCTCTTTTCTTTCTTTTCTTTTTCTTTTTTTTCCCTTTCGTTTTTTTTCCTTTGACCCCTCTCCTTTCTTTTTTTCTCTTTCCTTTCTTTTCCTTTCCCTTTCCCTTTTTTTTTTTTCTTTCTTTCTCCTTTTACCTCCCCTTTTCTCATTTTCTCCGACGGCCATGCAATTTTACCGACAAAATCCTGATAGGTGGGGGAGGTGTGTCGCACCCCATACCCCCTTTAGCGACGCCCCTGCATGAGAAAGGGTGCGTTGACTAGTCTTCCACACCAGTCGTTTACAATGGAATTAATGGAATAGAAATTTTAGTCGTTCAAATTGAAACAGGTAGAAAAATAAATAAATTGCTTTTTACTCAGTCTTGCAGATCAGGCATTTATACGAATTAAATCAATGAATAACAAGAAACACAATCAGATAATTATTCACTTAAATATTTCAAAAATGTCCAATGAAGGTGTTTACCTAGTCTTGCATATTATTCGTATATTATTTAACATAACAAAAATTAATATCCATTTTTTTTTTGAATGGAATTCATTTTAAATGTAAACTAGTGCTTAACAGTTGTCAAAAATGAAATTACAAATAAAAATGAATCGCCACTTTACTTCTTTCATTTTATTTCTTAAAAAACCAATAATATTCCAATTAGTATTCGGGCTAAATTCACGCAAATAATTAATTACAAATAAACTTGATGATCTCACGAGAAAAAACACACTATCATACATTAAAAGTGTACCATTAAATATCGGCGATTTAATATGGATAATCAAAGCAGTTAATCAAGGTTCTTAAAATCGTTTGGGCACACACAATATACAAATGTCAAAGGGAGCAACAATCCTACGTTACAAAAAGCAGTACAAATAATCAACGGCGGCAGCGCTACTTCCACAGTGTGTGGTTGTTAGGGGGGCAACAACAATAAGGGCACTTTCTGGAGAAAAAAAAACTACAAAGGGAAATCTCACAGCAAAATATACAGTTTCTAGACATGTTATATACCCCTTCATTGTGATTCCATTATCAGGGATGATTTAAATATTGTTTTCTCGTTATACATACAAGATATTGCTTAAAGATACTATGCCCCTTTTGCAGCCACAATCAAATTATGTAGAACTTTGCAGGAATTATGAATATGTCATGTATGTCCTATCTGTGAAATTTAAACGTTAGCAGAGTCCTAATTTTGCAAGGAAACTTGTTTATTTGCTAGACTTCACTGTCAGACACTTTTGAGTGACCGACTGCCTTTTCTTCTTCTTTGGTAATAAGATACGTGAAATAAGCTGTAAAGGGTACATGAGCATTTGTCTACATCAATATCCCACTTCTTGTAGTGGCCGAAATTAAACTGATTGAAGCTTTGCGCAGCATAAAAAGTACGACCATTCGGTACAATGGTCTAATAATCAGACTATTACTTACTGGCTCTATAGCTCCTAAGTCGATTCGACTACTAATAGTCGTTATTTTCCCACTTAAAGACATTTTCAAGCCCTCTTTTGGGGGGAAGTTCTAAATGAGTACCATCTTTCAAATGCCGTTGGAATTGAACCTTTTCATTTGTTTGGCCTGCAAATGGGACATAGTATTTTTAAGCACCATTCTTTACAGTTGGGTGTGATGGTCTGAAACCTCATCTGTGAGCGAGGAAAATTTTCAAGATTTTTTAGTTCACTGTGCGAAAAAATACATCTTATAAAGCAGAAAAATCCAAATCCTGATGGGATTATAAGCACATTCTTATAACGGAAGAGTGATATTATAATTATATCATCTATAAATGCGAGCGAGCGCAGCGAGAGAGCTTCGGGGGGAATTGCTCTTAGGTGCATAAAATCAGGGTTGCGTTTAAAATGAGAGGAAAAGAGGACACTTATCGGAAGGGATAATACACTTATTAGAAAAGAAAAGGAGCACATGTCAAAGTACAACCGGTAATTATCACTTATTGCAAAGAAAAATGGGAGGTGAAAATGGGGCACTTCTTATACCTATAAAAGAATTCTAACACTCACTAGGGATAAAAGGGGCACTTATGAGAATGGGAAATGGGCGTTTGTCACTGTTAAAAGGGAGATTATAATAAAAGAAAATGTGCATTACTTGAAATAAAAAAAGGGCATCGATCAGATTTTAATAGGGGCATTTATCGGGAGTGAAAGGGAGTTTTTATAAGAAAGGGAAGGGGAACTTGAGAAGAAAAAAAGAGAGCATTTATTGGAAAGGAAACGGGGCACGTGCAAAATAGAAGGAGCAGTTATTACAGGTGAAAAGTGACATTCATGAGAGATGAAAAGAGAAATTAACAGAAGGGGAAGGGACACTTGTAAAATTAAAACGCAATATCTTTGAGATTTGAATACGGGCAATTATGAGAGGTGAAGGGGGCACTTATCAAAAGTGAAAGGGGGAATTCCCGTACCTGAAAAGGGGCACTTACTAGAGATTAAAAAGGGGGCACTTATGAAAATGGAAAATTGACACTTATTGCAAAGAAAAATGGTAGCTTGTCGAAGGAAAAGGGGCACTTGTCAGAGGTGAAAAATAAAAGAGGCACTTTTCCTATGTACACTGTCGCTCATTAAGTTGGAATATTTTTGTTTTACCCCAATTTATGGAATTATTTTAAAAATAATTAAAAAATAATAAATCTAGATAATAGTATACATTCTCAGATTGTATTGAATAATAATTTGACAATGTGTGTTTTGCGTGACTGCTAAAGCATGTGTATGCTACTATGCTTATCAAATAGGGGACCTACGCCCTTCAGTCATAAATGACAGTAATGAAGATTAATGCCCCACAAAAGGGCACTAACAGCACATTGACACGGTTTTGATCCTGGGGCCTCACAGTTACGAGGCCATTGCTTTGTCACTGAACAATGGCTGTACGTAGCGGGGGCTAGGGTAGGGGGCAGTTTCAATAAATAAAAAAAAAACATAAAATGCAATGAATTTTCAATAATTTATTGCATTTTACCCGGTCCCCAACATAAACAAACCTCTGGATGGCTATGCATTATGGCTAAAGGCATGGGCACACAGAGGACTTTTTAATGTTGGGAACCGGGGTAAAATGCAATAAATTATTGGAATTTATGGAATTATTTTAAAAATAATTTAAAAATAAAATCTGAGAATGTATACTATTATCTAGATCTTTTATTTTTAAATTATTTTTTAAATAATTCCATAAATTGGGGTAAAACAAAAATATTCCACCTATATGAGCGACGGTGTATAAACGGGCACTTCTTACAAATTTAAAGGGGCACTTTTGGATGAATTGAAAACGTGGGCGGGGGCGCCTCGAAAGGGTCACCTCTAGCTAGTTCTAGTCCTCAGAAAGGACCCTGACATCTACACTTGTTTATGTTTCTGGAGGCTTTATGAAGAACATGCTACTCTTCGGTTTCATCTCTGTTCAATTCTTCTAGCTTGTGAAGTTTCTCGTAAACCAGTCGTTTATTATTAATCAATGTGATTGCTTTCCACCAACGATTTTTCACTCTTCTGTTCAAGAGGTATTTACTATTTTTTCTCCGGGAAGCGGCAACATCTTTGATGAAATGAGATACAAAAAAAAAGAAACATTGTCAATGAAATCAAAGATATTTAGTAAAAGGCGTTCAATCCGATACTGAGTACACAGTGTGAGTCAACAAAAGGTTTACACTTAGAAAATTGCTAATTATTTTATTAATCATTTATGAACAGTAGATTATTAAACATCTTATGAAAGAATGTTTCATTCTAAATCATTTGGTATCATTTTTGTGCGGTATGTGGTCACGCTTGAATGAACAAGAGACATTGTTTAAGAGAGTGCAATCATCAATTTGCGCAAAAGTGATGCCTATGTGACGTGACTCCGTCAGTCACACACTCATACACAAACACCCCATACGCACACACACACACACACACGCACACACACACATAGCACATTAAGATGCAGACTGGCCGAGTCCTTTGGAAGAAATAATTCATTATTATTAATGCACCAAACGTTCATTATGGCATTATGATTTAATTTAAATTCTATTTGGATACTAAATGGAAAATTGGCAATTTTACAGAAATGTTCAATACGTAATAATGACTTGGCTACATTTTTTTCATTTATCTGAGTGTGCAAGTGAGTGAGAGTGCTCCTGTGTGTTCGCGTGCGTGTGTGTGTGTGTGTGTGTGTGTGTGTGAGTGTAATTGTATGTGAGATAAATAAAGAGAGTGTGAGAGCGAGGGGTTTTAACAACTTTGAAAGAGAGGGAGAGAGAGAGTGGGGAAGACAATGTAATGGTCGTAATGGTGCACGGTCACTCATTTTAGTAAACACAAAAACATCACAGAATTATTTTCATGTTAGTTTATTAGCTTCATATCAACAGTCAAGCCAAATGAAAGAAAGATGAAAATCATAGCATTCTCTGTTTAACCACTGTTGACAGTTGTACGACAAATGTACTCCTAACCCTTCATCTAACCCTAACCATTTCCCTGCAATCAATTTCCTACCCAAATTCTTGTTTGTTTGTTTTACTTGACATGCTTGCAAGTAAGCACCCAGAGGACCGACAGTATTAAAATGACTCGGTAACATTGCCTTAGATTTTGAAACAAAATCATGGTTTTAGATCATGCTGCAATCATAATTATAAACCTTTAGTGGTGCGTTTATTGACCAGATTTTTGGCTAGAATCAGGTTTCGCAAACGTCTTTCAGGCAAATTTAGAAGGTGATAAACGCAAAGCCTTTTTTAAAGGTCTTTAGATATGGGCATATCTAAAGACGCAAAAAGGTGTGTTTTGAATGTGACATACAGCCAGAATCACGTTTCTGAGAGATGATAAACGCAAAGCTGTTTTGAACCCCACATACAAATCGGACCACCCAGGTTAATTTCCGGTTCGGAGGCTAGTGCGCGCCTTGTGTTGTGTACAAGCATGTGTGTGTAGTTGACCTCCGAGAAACTGTCGACTTCCCGGGTCAAACGGCGCAAAACAGGCCTTTATTTTGAATCGTGAAGAAACGATGTACACATATCTAGTGGCAAGACCCAATAAACGCACCCATATGACAGTCAGGAATCCCATGACTTTTACAAGCCGATGGACTGTCTGATTATCAAAGGGCATGCACTAGCGCATCGACTTGGTTTCGAATCGGACCTGGTTTCGAAAATCGGTCTTGTTACGAGACCGATGCTCTACCACGGAGCCATCGCGCCTCTGTATTCTCATTGGCATAAGAAAATAATAATTCGATAAATAATGGAAGGGGAAAGGTATTTCCTCATCTAAAAATATGGAGCACATTGGCAGCAGCATCATGCAATGGATATAAATAGGGTTTTCTAATATTCATAACGTTTCGTTCATAATATGTGTTAAATTAATTGGTGAAAGTTTCATTTGAGTTCTTCAATCTCTATATATATATATATATATATATATATATATATATATATATCATTTATTATATATATAAATATATATATATATATATATAATATCATTTATTATGCTTTCGTCTTGTACACGAGACACAGAACTATCTGTTTGAGCTTGATGGTTTTGCACAAGTTCACTTGACTCCATTAAGCTGTGCTCGAGCATCATATGTTAATGTTAAAAGCTGCAGGCGTACGTGTAGGTCACTTCATTTCAATTATAACATATGAATAATCACAATGTAATATATCATAAAACATGGAAACAATCGTATTACATAAAACCTTCAAGTAATATGTCCACCGCCTACAGTTGGAATAATAATAACCAACGGAAATTCAATTTTCTACATGTAGATCTGTAACAATAGAAAGACGCGATGAAGTCATAGAGCGGTCCGAATAAACTGCTATAAATGCATCAAAAACACATTTGTGTGTATTTCGACAACCCTATCGTTTAATTTTGTTTACTACTTCTAATGCTTATTAGTCTTATAATTATGTTAGTTGTATACTGTTTTTTTACATTTGCTAGTGAGCTTTGGTGATATTCATTATTTTTATTTCCGTGTATTACATTTTCACTCTGTTCAGGACCAGGACGTTAAACAGATTTTGTATATACAATATATATCTGATTCTTGTAATCCTGATTAAATATATTTCAATAAAATTAATAAATAAACAAAAAATTCAAAATCTATCAGTTCTACATGGTATCTTCACCAATCTACACCAGCATTATCATACGAAGCTCTAGGAAGTCTCTCCGGCGGAGCTAGGCGCACTGTCTCTGGGCGGAATCCGCTGGAGTCCGAGTTGGACAAGGGTCGTATTGCTGAGCTGAGCTTGAACGTGGAACTGGGTTGTCCAGAACCGGAACTGCCCGCAGAGGGCGTCGTGAAAGATTTAGGTAAGCAGCATTTGAACTGGGAACGCCATATTCTGCGCACCTGAGGCTGTCTGACGCAATAGAGCATGAAGATGAAATACCCCTGCAGAGAGTTCAGTACGGTGAAGAGTCCTTGCACAACCGCACTGGCCGATTGTATGATGCTGAGATAACCAAGAGACCACGTGAGACCCATTAGAATCATGATGCAAACTGCGTTCTGGAAACGTCGAATCCGCTGGCGCTTATCTGCCGAGTCAAGGTGTCTTCCTTTCATAGTTTTGTTCAGTCGCATGATGACCCGAACAAAGATGACAAAGTTGAAGATCATGACGACACCAATAGGTATCAGGAGACCACCAACCAGAGGCCAGAAGGCAGGGAAGCAGCTGTAACACAATATATAAATCAAATAAAACATCATCTTACTCGGGTTTCTGTTTTTGAATTTAGTTTATAACACGATCACCAAGACTTGAGATAAATGTGCATCTCCTTCTGGAATGTGTGAACATTACAATGATTAAATGATAATAATAATAATAACAATATTAACAACAAATGCAAGGATGAT
Organism: Strongylocentrotus droebachiensis; assembly: GCA_035222895.1. NCBI lineage: Eukaryota > Metazoa > Echinodermata > Echinoidea > Camarodonta > Strongylocentrotidae > Strongylocentrotus > Strongylocentrotus droebachiensis. The sequence continues at coordinate 231,789 of JAVYIG010001364.1, forward strand.
AATGTTACATTTAGTATAAAGCGTCTTTTTATTAGCCCATAAACGAGAAATGCTATTAATAAAAAAAAGAGAAAGAACATTATCATAGGAAGCTTATATTTAGGTTTTTAATTAGAAAGTGTTCCTTTCACCATTGAGTCCATTGCGCATGTCCATAATCAACATTAACATACATGAATATGTATAAGGTTCGTAAACAATCGCATATGAGATATATAGCATAATGCAGAAGTGATGTCAATTGCACTACCTTCGACGGCGGAGGAATAAAAAAAAAACAGATGTGTAAACAAATATATTCTGCATGATAAAACTTACAAATCCGTCTGTGCGTAATACTGTCTCGAAGCACCTGCAGTAATCCCGACTATTAACAAAGGGCAACCTACAAAAAGAACAAACAATATGATAGTGGTCAAGTTCATATTAGTCCTGTTCTTCCTCTCCCTGCCTATTCCCTCTTCTTTCTTATTTCTATATTTCGTTCCTTTTCTTCTCTCAGCAAGTGACATTTATATTATACATTTGCTTATCCATTTCGGCTTCGTTATTGATATTTATTATGTTTTTAATCTTGGATAATTTCAACGAATTATTTTATAATGTGTAATAATAATTTGATATGTTTATGCTACTTGATTGTCTGTTATCTTCCTTAAAAAGTGCATGTAGTTTTTATGGATTTTCAGGGCCTTATGAAAGAAAGACCAACTTTTGTTAAATGGGATATCCTGATGAAACATACATGAAGTAAAATAATTAAAAGGAAATGAAATAAAATGAAATAAAACAAAAATAGAATGAATTGAAAGGAAATAAAATGGGTTCAGTAATGTTTTCAGAACATTTTTACTACATATAAGAGGCTTAAAACAAGTCATAATACACTAACTTGCTTTATCGGCGTCCTAACGGTCAGACACACCTTCAGAAAACCCAGTAAAGCCCAATGCTCTGAAAACGGCAAATAACGCACATTGAATATTGTGCCCTCTTGTTTATTGCGTGACAACTGCTGTTGATATGTCTATTTTATAAAATTCTGTAGATACATTTATTGCATATGATTGCCTAAGGAACGAAGGAGGGGCACAACACATATCCCATCCCCCATTCTGTGACGCCCTAATATTAATGCATGGAGCAGATGAAAGCTTACCCCAAGCGATCAACGAAGCTTTCCTCATAAACTGTGGCAAATAGGTATTGAGAACCAGTATGAAGAGATTATACATGTTGAAGCCCTCAACGGCCATCCATAAAATAGATGCCAGGGTGAAATATTGGAGAAATGCAGCCAGGATTGCGCAAGGGAGAGGGGAGACCTCAGTTACATCTCGTTTAGTGTCCACTGATATCATCACTAGAAAGACCACATAGAGTCCTAGTAAAGCACAGCAGAGGGATAGGAGAATCTGGTTGGGTTTACGGTCTCGAAGCTTCCTGAGAGACGAGAAAAGGGAACCAGAAGAAAGTTGTTTATACTCTGTGAATACTGTATTACCATAATAAAATAACTAAATTCATGAACAAATTTACGATTTCCTTAATTCCACTAAAATGACTTTTAAACGAACTTGTGGAAGTCTCAAGCTGACTTGAAATAACCTTTCGCAGGAGAGAATTTTTGTTTTATTTCTTTCAATTCGGGTTCGGGTTCGGAAAATCACATTCTTTTCTCAGTACCTAACCATTGACAGCCTTATTTAGAAGCGGTCTTCATTGGTGACGATCAATAATATCGTCTTCGTAGTAACATTTATTTATTTTATTACATGAAAATGTCTATGAATGAAACACAAAAGAATACGAATTTAAGCGGGTTCAAATTCTTCTCCATGTGCTGAACAAGAATGGTTTATTTTTATTTGTAATGACAATTTAACATAATAATTTGGCACTTAGTAATAGTACTCACTTGTTTGTGGCATATGTCAAGATTGTGATAACAAGGCCCCATATTGATATCAGGCAACCAACATAACTAATGATCTCAAGGATGAAATCTGCTTCAACTGATAATTTTTCTCCTCCATAGATATCCTGTAACGGAAAGAAAAATGAAGGTTTGAAATGTTATCAATTCTGAAATCGTCCACTTTAATAAACAAAGGTTAGCCCTTATTTTTGTTATTTGAATGTCAAATCTCGCGTGTACCTTATAGGATTAATAACTATAATGATAACAAAATGATTGGGTCTCATTTACCTAAAATAGCCACAAAGAAACAATATTGCACGCTGATTCTCCATCGGTGGAGGTTCGAAATATACAAAGGAAAAGCAAAATGCTACCAATATTGAACTCGATTAAAGAAAGAGAATCAAATACATTAAATTATTCTCTGGGAAAAGAATTTAGTTTTTTATTATTACAGGAAAGGATCGAATCGTGAATACGACCTCTCGTATGTGAGTCAATAGTACAGAATCTTGCCGATTTAATAGTTAATAATCTCAACCACCGTGATCTCCACCTACTTCCTGCAAGCCGAAGATGACGTGATCTCCGAACTTCAAAGCCCTTAGGCTGGGCGTCCGAGTTCGTTTATAACGCCATCTTCGTCTTGTTTTATTCGGAAAATATAAGTAAACCAAACCAAACCAACAAAATATTGAGGAAAATATACCCACTTAGGACACGCAACTTTGGGTCAAGACATTTTTATTTTAAAATGTAGTTGATAAACCGTAAGATAATAACAACTTAAGACTGTTGTAAAAGTCCGTGTCCACTAAATCAAATGAGTTATACATGGGAATTACTAAAATCTTGGTTAATAATTAATTTAACGTATACGGCCAACATGTTTTATTTTTCATTTCAGTTATTTTTCCACATTCCAGTTTTTAAAAAGGAATTAGAATACGAATAATATTTCCCTAATAAGAAGACAAGCAAGTGACAATGGGGAATATAAGATGATAAACCAGTATGTGGAGGAGGAAAAATAAAAACAAACTTAAGTTGCTTTTCAGCATTAATCTCAATATAATAATATCACATTGTAAACATTATAAAACATAATAGGGGCAGTCATTCAAATTCCCATTACTGAGCTACGAAGAGAATTACATATTTAACAATGAGTGTTTTTTTATAACAAATTCGTTTGAAGGCTTTGGAGTGATACAAAATCTTTAATGTCATCTGTTAATCCATTACAGAAGATTTGGCCTATGTACCTCACACTTTGTTTGTCCTTAGGCAGTTTTACAGAATATAGAATCTAGTTTATGCAAGCTTTTGGGGTTGTTTTATGGATATAATCTTTTGATATACAGTCAAACCTGTCTACAGCGACCGCCCAAAGGAAACATAAAAAGGAGCCTTTGTAGACAGGTGTTCTTTGTAGACAGGTTCCTTTAGTACATGATTCAATCAAAAATCATTTTCAAGGGAAACAACAAATGTGTCCTCGGTAGACAGGTGGTCTTTGTAGACAAGTGGTCACTCAAGCAGGTTTGACTGTATATCAGGCACTATACTTTCGAGGCAAAGACATGTCAACATATTTAAACACAAACTCTCGACTGGCAGATTTAGCCTGCTCAATTCAGTAAAAAGATTAAGAATGAATCAGTGTACGTGAAGATATTTCAGACGAAGAGTTAAACACGTACCATGAGAATTCCGAAGTTAGTCAGATGATTACACTCGCATTCAATCCTGTCACTACTCTCATTACTCGTCTTGAAGCATCCACGTTGAGACCAGGCATTTTCGTCAAAGTCCCAGGATACACACGAAGCATTGGTCCCATTCTGGAAATAAAGATAAAGTAGAAATTATCGACAATGAAATACGATATAATTCATTGTTAATGTAAATTGGTCTTGTTTTGTTGATGGATCTATGAAGTTCTTTGCTGCATTTACACCAAAAAAAATATTCAAATCATCCTATGAAATCAGAGTCAAAAGTTTACATCATACTCTCGAGATTTGTCTTACGTTTCCTCGCCCCGCTACCATCAATTCATTTATGTCTCATTTTACAAATACGCGAAGCGATTCTGTATTTCCTATAAGATCTATACATTATTGTCCAATCTACTTACTGGATTCACAGGAGTAAACGATATCCTGACTGGTTCGCTCAAACCCTCCACCTTCTCGTTATTAAGAGACGCTGATATGATCCTCGAATTCAATGTTCGATTGAATTCCTCCTCATCTTTGTTGAGCTGTGCAATCCCCGTGTCCTGGAACAGAGATGGCACGCGATACGTCGTGATGACGAGACGCCCTCTGCGTCCAGAGAACGTGTCCGCTAAACCCGGTGGGAGGAAGAGTGCAGCCTGTGCTTGGGTGGCATTTGGCTCTTCCGTTAGGTCACCTCTTTCAACGTTGAAGCCTTCGTCAGAGATGCTCTCAGCGTCATCGGTGACAGCCATAAAGACAGTATAACCCTGGCTTAAATCATCCGGGCTCACATCAAGTACCTGAAACGGAAAGACCAAATGAGCGAATGTTTTTTTTTAAAGATATTGTGCAATTGCGAACAATAGCCATTTCAGGTATGAACAGAAAATTATTGACAGCTGGTCACATAAAAAGTCCCTGCAAGGTGAGCCCCAAATAGGCAAATCGAATTGGTTCGCTATTGCTTAGAAGAAAATAAAAGTAATTGTACGTTTTTAACATGTATAACATGAGAGCCATTTTAACACACCAAATATTGAAGTATGAAAATGAGCACTTATATCAGAGGAAAATGATATTGCATGACAAAAAAACAACTAGAACTAGAAGCTAGCCTGACTCTAAAAGAATTATTCTAAAAATCAAAGAAGTTATGTCATGGCAAACCACCCTCTAGGCCGACTACCCCCCGGGACAACTACCCCCGGACAACTATCCCCAGACAACTTCACCCTAGGACAACTACCCCCTAGAATAGTTGTGCGGGGGTAGTTGTCCTAGAGGATGGTTGTCGTAGGGGTAGTTGTCTTGGGGTAGTTTCCCGGGAGGACTTTTCCGGGGGTAGTTGTCCTAGGGGTAGTTGTCTGGGGGTAGTTGTCCGGGGGTATTTGTCCCGGGGGTAGTCGTCTGGGGTGGCTATCCGGGGGTGGATGTCCAGAGGGTAGGTGTTTGAAACAGTAACATTTATTTTTGTTTGTCAGTTACTGACAGCAATTGTAATGGATAATTTGATAAATTCGTTGAAAATTCACAAAACTCCTACCAGACATGGCGTACACGAACGTTCTTTAAACTGTTAACCCTTTTTTACTCGACCCAGTTGAGGAAAATGGATACCTGGTAAGAATTAATTCGATAAAATGCTAAAGCTCCATAACGGCAGCCATGCTAAAGCCGGGGTAATAACTGTTGAACGCCAGGAGTGTAAAGTTTGACATACTTAAGCGCTATACAAGAACCCACTATCATTATTATTAAAAATACCTAATCGCTCAGTCGCTAAGACAGCGAAAGTATAGATTGTAAAATCTTATATGGCACTTTTTTCTTAACTTCTATGGCATGTCTCTTCCTCTAAAACAATTGAAAATACACAAACTGTCTCCCCTACCTCAGCGGCAACGTTGGTTTCTACAAACCGGCTACTGCCATTTTCCACTTCTACGACAGCTAGCTGTGCTTCGAGAGCCAAGACTACACGGCTTGGCGAGCTATTCTCTTCCTCCGCCATACCAAGCAGTTCGTCAGATAAGGCTGCGATGTTATCTACAATTTCTACAATAGATTCAGTCACCTATGGTTCCAGAAAATAAAATACTGATTGATTAACAGGCAATATTGGTGATAGTATCGTGACAGAATAATTCTGAAGACCTTTCCCCTATTCCCTAAGTGTTTGTAAGTGACCCGTGTAAGTATCACCTTAACAACTCTCATTATTACTACACATCTCTTGAACCGAGACTGACATTGTGTGTAAAGTAAATCACAAATATTTATAATAAATAGAAAAGGGGACTGTAAACTCTCGGCACTTTTAGATATGAAATACCGGCTAAAGCAGTATAACCGTACTACAGTTTAAAAAAAGCTTAGTTACTATTCAGTTACTATTCAGCTGTAGCAGCGGTTCAACAAGAAAAATGATTATATAAATAAACCCAAACTACTTAAAAACGATACCCACCTTTGTCTCTGTAGAATTTATTCCAGTAATATCCTCAAGAAGTTTTGCAACTACATTGAGACCCTCTAGGGAGATGTTCTGGCCCCTGCTTGTGACGTCTTCCAACTCTTCAGCGACTTCTGCTGCGTTATCTGAAGTGATATCTACCTGCGAAATCAAATGCAGAATGTTATCAAACAGGGTAAGTATATAAGCAAATGGCAAGTAAAAGAAACGTTCACCCTGAGAGGGTTGTACTGTTTATATATAAATGTAACTGATTATTATTCTCCCCAAAAAGAGGAAAAGGGAAAAATAAAGGAGAAGAAAAGTGACATTGTCCATGTCATTGCCGCTGCACTGTGAGGTAACACGTTCAAAGTGTTATTGCATAGAGACAGATAGAGAGAGAGAGAGAGAGAGAGAGAGAGAGAAGGATAAAGCAACAGAGAGACATAGTAAAATATAGAAAGACATATATAGAGATATACAGAGACAGAGAAAGAGAGAAAGGCAGAGAGAGACAGACAATGAGAGAGAGAGAGAGACAGCGAGATACGGACACAGAAAGAGAGAGAGAGAGATAAAAAGAAAGAGAGACAAAGAGAGAGAGAGAGAGGGGGTGGGGAGATAAAGCTAGCCAAATATGACTACTTTGGGTTTTCCTCAACAACTAAATTAAAAGTTTACACTCCAATTTCATTTCAGAATCATTTCTAATCCAATTCCTTTTCATTCCAATTCATTAACTTTTTCAATTTCATATCATTTTCAAATTTCATGCTAATTAGATTTCAATTTCAGTTCAGACTGAATTGTAAGATTATTCAAGCCGACTGACAAAAAAATATAAAGTTGGTCTCAATGCATTCGCCGTGATATTGACTCCCCTCCAAATAATTTAGTTTGAATGCCCAAAACGTCGTTTCAAAACTATATGATCCTTGAATTCAAAAATATACTGACGTTTTTTAGGATCTTAAGAATCTCTTCAGCAGTCAAGTTCCTCCCGCAGTTCATCTCTGGTATTACCCAGTAACATGCACTGGTATAATCTCCTACACATACACCTTCTACAGCCTGATTTCCTGTACAAGATTCATAAAAAAATATATTGATACCGAAACTTTCCATTACTTCATAGAGGCGTCGTAGTCGAGTGGTTTAAGCCCTAACTTGACTGTAAATGCAAAGGTCGTGGGGTTCGACCCCCTACACGGTACTTATGTAATTTGGCAAGACATTCATCTATATTTGCTACCCCATACCCAAGTGGGAGAGAAACGGGGACTTGGTAGGATGACCTGTGATAGAAATTGCTTATCCCCGCAAGATGACCATTCCCACTCCCCAGGGAGTGGAAATGGTGCCAATTTTATGCGTGAATTAATCCAGTGACTGAGGTTATTACATTATTGAATAATTAAGTAAGTAATTAATTATATCGTAGGAATATTCTAGGTCAATTATTGGTCACAACTGCAGGCATGACATTCACTACTGACTACTCGGCAGTATAGCGCAAAATGTTGACCGGTCTTAGTTCTTCTTCTTGGACGTACAATGCCAAGACGCAATACCCTTAGACGGGTAAATTTCCCTAGAATCTGTAAATAAATACCTTTCTATTGAATGTTATATTTGAGAATTGGTACAGGGAATGCGGTGTGTTAAAAGAAATATTGACTGCTTATTTTCGGGGTACTGTTTAAACTATAGCCCCTGGGTTATCTCGAGCCTGCACCATGCACCTTGACTTCGTTTCGGGTCACAGTACAATTTCGAGATCACCTCATCATTAAAACAAATAATGCGGTTTTACTGCATCATAATGTGAACGAGGTTCAATCGCTCATGGTTTAAATGTTAAGCAAGGGGATACTCCCCAAACACAAGCATCCAGAGAAACCTTTGGATTTTACTTACCTCTCTCTGTATAGTAGGGACAGGTGGCGTTGGTTGAGTTAGCTCTACCCTTGATGGCGCCGCTCTCAAACATTGCTATCGATCCGTACGCTGTCACGACCGTTGCCGATGGACAGGTCACTGTCAAATAAAACATATGGACAAGGGTGAGTAATTCAAGAGGAGATTTTTTATTCAAATGTTTCATTTCCCCCTTTTAAGTATCGTACTCGGCTCATACTTTTGATTTGGTTATTTTTGTCATCGTAATACAATAGTGACACAGTGTGCTAATGATAATGAATGACCACACTTCGGAAAACGTGGGTGTAATCTATGATGGATGGATGAAACCATCGCATACTTTGAACTTCTTTATTTCAGCAGGGATTTATGAATGTTTTGAATGGAGCACATTCCCGATAGTTCATTAGAGTTTTTCGTGGCTTTATTCAGAAAATACCACGTATATATACACGATCGCAAAACAAAAATCAGGAAGTCATTTAAAATTATCCATCTTCCCATTTAAATATGTGAACATCAAAATAACGTATTACGTCTTCTGCATATGATTTTAATTGGATAAACAACTGGGTATTGGAATTGGCCGAGGGTTGATTTCCTTGAAGTCTGTGCGATCGTGTCAATAGAAATATTAAGTTTCTTTATTATATGTACAATAATTTTGTACATATGTAAAAAAACAAAAACAAAAACAAAAAAAAAAAAAAAAAAATGTACATAATGTTAAAAAATATATATATATATATATATATATAAATATTATTATTATATTATACCTTACGTTTATATGTTCTTTGATATTCTGTTATTATATTTGGAAAAAATGCAGAAATCAAATCAAATCAAATACAAAAATGTAAAAATATGCACTTTTTCGCATTCACCTGTACTAAATGTTCCAATTGAGTCTGGGTTCATATATGTCGGGTCTGTCTCAGCAATGTCAATCAATGTAGCATGGATTGTGGATAAGTGTTCCATATCTTGAAGGGTACTTCTGTTGACTACATCTATGACTACAGAGAACTCAGCAATGATGCTACCTGCAAAGAGGCGGTTGACTGTCACCGATACTGTCTCTGTAAAGCGATTCATCAGAGGCACTTGTATCTGAAAGCAACACAAAAAAGAACTCATAGGCTTTTTAACAAGAAGCGCCCCTCAGCAAATAGTACTATTGGAGTCACCGAGGCCCATAGTTTAACCGTACATCGAATAGAAGGCATGGTCTATTTGTTTTATATCCTGCATCAAAAATTTGTTTAAAAAAAAAAAATAATAATAATAATAACATTTTAGGGGAAAAAAAATTTAGAACAAAAATAATGTCAAATTTTATCTTAAAAGATTTAAAATATTTTGTTTTCATTAAATTAAAATTTAAAAAAAAAAATTGATTCAATTCCAATCTCAACTCCCAAATTAGTACTCTCATATAGTACTTTCTAAAAATAGGTCAAATATTTCTGGTCATGTGACGAGCTCTCAACCAATCGAAAGCCAACAAATTGTTGATGCAGGATATAATAAAAAATAATAATAATAATAATTATGATGATAAAGATGATGATGATGATGATAATAGTAACAATAATAAAAAAATAACAACAATGATGATCTTTTTTTTTCTTCAGGGTAGCGCCGTCAGTTTCAATACTATTCTCCCTAAGGGCCCTGCAATCATTTACATTTACGCCGGCTTTAGCCAATCTACCGTGATAAGGCACACGAGCATTCAAGAAATGTCTTCCTATTGGGTATCCAGTTACTACACCTGGGTGGAGAGTGTCAAAGGTAGATATGTGTTGGCTATGGACATGAACCATGTGATTCACAGTCCAGCGACGTATCCACTAGAGCATGGCATTTAAAATAGAAAAATGTAGAAAGAGAGAGCAAGAAAGAGATGGAAGGCAACACGAAAAGGTGATACGGAGCTCTTCGACACCTACCCTCTACTCGATGGTTCTTTTCTCTAGAATGTCAATAACTATTCCATTGCCCCCTGTCAATTTTGTTTGACCCCTCCCCCAAACCTCCCCAACCATCCTACACCCTCCTCCAGTGAAACTTATGTACCCACGATGATTAGACCTTACTACACTACCCATACAAATACCATACAGATACCAAAACACTGACAGCAACAATTACACACTGTGCTGTGGAAAATGTATAGTTTAGATGAAGATGGTAAATATGATATATATTTACCATCTTGGTAATGAGTATTAATGCATTACCAGGGGGCATGAGTGCATTGGCGAGACCACTGCTCTGCCACTGAGCCGTCGCACCTCCTCAAAATACTTCTATGAACTATATATAACTTTAATAACTTTAACTTTTTAATATATGTATAATAGCGGAATAGTTTTAGAAAGAAATCTTTGACATGGGCATATTCCAAACGAAGAAATAAAGTGTTTGACAGAACGGTTTGTTCTGAAGAGCAAGATATGAAGTAGATGAAAATGGATTCAATCATGAACAAGAAAACATGCTTACATAATTCACGAAATCTGCTACGATTTGAATGAAATAGGAAGATGTTCTATCTGTCAGGCTACTGTTGAAAGTCTTATTTAGAAACGTGGCGAATACAATGTAGGTATCAACAGCTGGAAAAAAGAGAGAATGAGTTAATTAGTAACTGAAATAGGCCTTCACCGTAACATATAAGGTTGCCTTGGCAGGGGCGGCTCAAGGGTTTCGTAAAATGGGGGATTTAATCCCTCTAAAAGTAATCGGACAAGAAAAAGAAAAAGGATTAAGATGAAAAAGCAACAACAAGTGTGTGTATGTGGTTGGTAGATGCACGGAATTTTGGACATGGAAAACAAAACGATGGGGGGTCCGGACTCCCCTGACATCCCCTCCCCCATGCTTTTTCAACCTTCTACTTTTAAAAATGTCAAGTTTTATTTTGAGACACGTGATGTGCTTGGTCGTACCAATCGGTCATACCAATTGAATTTTTGAAATTGAAATTAAAATTTGACATCGAAATAAAATTCACATCATTTTCTTCTCATTGACAATTTGTGGGAATCAGTTTAGGTAGTATAAGTAAAAGTGGGGAGGGGGAGTCCGCACACCCCCCCCCCCCCACTCCTCTTTTTTCTGGATGAAATTCATGCTGTTTTAATACGGATCTATGCTCTGCACAATTATTTATCAAGATTGCCCTATAACGTCGACTGAGACTTTCCATTTCGGCAGTATATTTCCAGAACCCCGAGCTTCCATTACCTACGTTTTGTATATCTTTCGATATCCAGATAGATCACTCGCGCCCTCTAAAAACAAAATCAAAACGAAGGCAAAGCTCAACAAATAACGTGAAACAAAATGAAGAAAACGAAAGACCTAACAAACACACAAGCAAATAAACACAAACAAAACAAAGCTGTTTAATGATAGAAGGTACCCTTACCATCGCAATAAGGCAGAGGGTGCGATAGAGCTTCTTCACTCTGGCACGTTATAGTATGATTGCCAATCAACATATACCCCATCGAACATTCTAAGTTACAGGTGGTAGCATAGTCGATGGAACTCCCAGCAATACAGTCTGCGGACGAAGACGATAATAATGACGGGAAGGTCTCCGGGAGTGTGCACGTGACATCTGAAGGAAAAGGTTTGAAATATACACATTAAAGGTTGGGTGAAATCCCAATATAAGTTGATTCTTATTAATTTGCATGGCTGCATACAACTCATATTTTGTTATTCAAACATCTAAATATATTTCATAGATTTTTATATATTTAAAAAAATAATTTTCTCAGACCTGCTAAGCTCCATCGTAACAAATGGTCCAGATATCATTCATCTTGTGACATCATCTTACAATCATTAGTGAGCTAACAAGAGACAGTAGTATGTAGCTACATTAGAGCTGACCCCCTGTTTAAAATAGACCATACCTGCTGTAGCATCATCATGAAATGATAGGTAACATGGAGGTATTGTATGAAATAATGTAATTCTTTTGTGATTATGTGCTGAGCTGGGGGAAGTTATATACAACTGTCTCTTGTTAGCTCACTAATGATTGATAGATGACAATAAATTGATAGCTATTAGAATATATAGATATTATATGCATTAAACAAAAATATAAATAAATTGATTAATCGTTAATTTAAATTTAAAGAAAGAAAGAAGCTTTCAAAGTAGAAAAAGAATATGGACAAAGTTTGAACAAACTTTAGAGTTGGGCTTGAAAAATTATAACTAAATAAATTAAATAAAATTGGTAACAAATTCTAATAATATCATGTTCAAATAAAAATTGAAAGGCCACCAAAATAAGGTCACATCTACCTTTCGTACTGGTAGAAGAAGTTGATGTTGATAGTGACGTTGTAGTAGCCTTAGTTGTTGGTGATTCTGTTGACGTTGTAGTAGCCAGAGTTGTTGATGGATCCGTTGACGTTGTAGTAGCCAGACTTGTTGATGGATCCGTTGACGTTGTAGTAGCCAGAGTTGTTGATGGATCCGTTGACGTTGTAGTCGCCTGAGTTGTTGATGGATCCGTTGACGTTGCAGTCGCCAGAGTTGCTGATGGATCCGTTGACGTTGTAGTAGCCAGAGTTGTTGATGGATCCGTTGACGTTGTAGTAGCCAGAGTTGTTGATGGATCCGTTGACGTTGTAGTAGCCAGAATTGTTGATGGATCCGTTGACGTTGTAGTAGCCAGAGTTGTCGATGGATCCGTTGACGTTGTAGTCGCCTGAGTTGTTGATGGATCCGTTGACGTTATAGTCGCCAGAGTTGCTGATGGATCCGTTGACGTTGTAGTAGCCAGAGTTGTTGATGGATCCGTTGACGTTGTAGTAGCCAGAGTTGCTGATGGATCCGTTGACGTTGTAGTAGCCAGAGTTGTTGATGGATCCATTGACGTTGTAGAAGCCAGAATTGTTGATGGATCCGTTGACGTTGTAGTAGCCAGAGTTGTTGATGGATCCGTTGACGTTGTAGTAGCCAGAGTTGTTGATGGATCCGTTGACGTTATAGTAGCCTGAGTTGTTGATGGATCCGTTGACGTTGTAGCTAGAGTTGTTGATGTTTCTGTTATTGTATCTAAAATGGTCGATTGTTCCTCTGTAGTCGGTAGAGTTGTTGATGTTTCTGTTTTAGTATCTAGAATGGTCGATGGTTCCTCTGTAGTAGCTAGAGTTGTTGATGATGATTGAAAAACAGTACACACTTCATAAGATATGATTAGCACCAAGAATTATATTAGTGACATAGACCGATTGACTTTTTGTTTGATACACGTGTCATGAAACCCGAGGAAAACACGACTATCGTTTTGGAAAATTGTGGCATTAAGCCACTAGCAGTCAGTGGCGTTTCTAAACATTTCGGTGCCTGTGGACAACTATGATATTACACACCTCCCCTATCAAACGTTAACGTAACTGTATACAGTCCAACGAACCGGGAGGAATAAGAATTCAGTTCCATTGAAGTAAAGATATTATACTTCATTGTCATCATCGAACTATATATTAGATGAATTCTTCTTTTGTAGTTACTCGTTCATATACATTACTTGAATATCTGATGAATCTTCAACACAATTCTTGTAATCTGTTTTCGTTCTTTAATGCTTGTATTTCATGTTTATTGATCTTAATCCAAAGAGCGTAACCTAAATGTCGATGAATTCATTTGATTTTGATTATTTACCTTGACACGAAGGGAGCTCCAGCACCGGCGGATCAGATAGGATACATTCGACCGTATCATTACCAATCAATGTATATCCCTCATCACAAACAAACATACAAATGGTGCCATTGCTCAAAGAACCCTGAGGCAAGCATTCCTGTGAGGGTGTAAGCAAGTTGGCTGGAAAACTCGGCACTATGCAATCTGCATCAGAATAAAGAAAAAATATACATGTATATACGGTTTAATGACTTATTATTAATCGTATTTAGGCGTAGGTGCACAGTGACTAGTTAAACAAGCAAACTACACAAAATAAAACATATATAAAAATATATATAAAGGCCGAGTAAAACTTTTTCTTTAAAAGTTTCTTGTGTGGAATAAGAAGTAGAGGTTAAATTATTTGATATTTTCCATTTCTTCCTGCTTAAAGTAACATTGTTGAAGGTTGATGAAAAATCTGAGTAATTTGTGTATGAATTGTTACTTATTATATTCCTTTTACTGTACTAAGCCTCTAACATCCTGAACAAATTCTCAAACGACAAAGATAATTATGATTTTCTTTGAACGCGTCACTGTGCGACACCCTCTAACAGTAGATTATCCAAACCATTTTAGAATTTTCCCAACCATTTTCCATGAAAATAAGACATATGACAGGCTTTTAAAAATCTATCAACACTCAAATGTCTGAAATGGTATGGAAAGCAATTTCATTGCTTTGTGACGATTTACAGCCACCTAAAATGCAATTAAATTGTAATAAAATATAGTTGGGAGAATTAAGGAATCGATCAAATCATTTCTCCCCATTTTTATCGATAGTAATGGTCTGTCTTCTCTCAAACATTAAAATTATCGTTAATTGTACATCTAGCATTAAAGTCACTACCTTAGCGCCATTTCATCTCTTAAAGATCTGAACAACGTTATCAAGTCCCTTTAACACAGGTCATTATGTGCCAGTTGTGCTTTTTACCGAAGATTATGCCCAGTATTTAAAGTTTGTGTGCGTTTGTTTTTATGTCACTGATTCAAACAACCGCGAATCTTTTGTAGGATAAACAATCCAGAATAAATCATAGCAATTTTCTCTCTAATTACAATTCCTATACCAGAGTTCAAGATTGACTTTTAATACTGACCTTGTCCGCTAACGCTGTACATTGTGGCAGCGACAAGAAATAATGCCGAGATAAACATCTTCCCTCCACACAGTCCCAACATGCTGTATACAATTGTCAAAACTATAGAGTCAGATGACCGGCTTCGTTAGATCAACGGTGTGATATATCCTGCAAAAAGCCAAAAAGAAAGTAAACATTCTTTACAGAAAATATGTATATAAATGACATATCAAATAAAATGATGTCTACTGTAGGTCCTAGCGTATATTATATATCACTGTTTTGTTGAAAGTGGGTTTTATACACCAAACGAATATTTTCAGCCAAAATGTTTGTTCCGAAATGCATAAAAAGACTGGAGGGCCCCTAAAACATACGTTTTAGGCACTTTAGGAACCGATTTTCAAAATTCAGTCTGTGGCTAATTTTTAAGCTTAAATTTTTCCTTGAAATCCATATTACAAAATAGGTGAACACAATTTCCATTTTAGTCTGTGAACCCAACTATTTGTAAGCCATTCAATCTTCAAACTGGCCACATGACATCATTGTGAATAGCGGTTATGACATTTCATTGAAAGACAAACAAGCGATTTGCAACTGGTACTAATGACACGCAGTGGTGGTTTTCCCCTTGCTTCGTAGACATTCACCCCTCGGTGCACAGTGCTTGGACACACAATAGGAGGAATATTATTGTATAAATATCAAACGGTTTCACATCTGTGTATTCACAATCACACGCCTTCCAAAAAGAGGACAAACCTATTTACATGATGCAAATATTAAATGTTGGGGCGTAGGTACTACACGGGAAAATTAATATTGACAGTGATTTATTATTTCATTTACCTATACCATATATATTGAGTGTGCATAGCTTATGCATAATAGCATAGTAAGAAATTAACGTAAATGAAAAGAGAGACATGATTTTGGTCTCGAATATGAAATTGTGAGAAGTGTATCGCTCTTATTGGCGTAAGTCGGTTTACTCTGAATTTCTAGACCTGTAAGCTGTATCCGGCGATAGAAAAAGGATCATGATGACGAAGTGTCGAGAGAAAAAAAAAGCCAAATCTTTACATAACTCGCCCATCGCCCTGTAACAACCTGGCTAGTCATGTCAGTAGCGTTAGGTAGGGGATGTAAACATAAAATATATTAAAAAAAACTCACTAGCCCCTCCACCCCCTAAAAAAAAGCTTCTCCCCCCCCCAAAAAAAAGATACAACTTGCACAACTGAATGAAAATAACAATTATTGCTTTACTTGCTGTCAGTTATTTACTGCTAGTGCACTCAATCTACCAGTTCGCGTCGCTATGGTAGGCATAGGGTGAACGTAGTGAAAAAGGGGGGAGGAAAAAAAGAGGACGAAAGGGACCAAAAAAAGAAGACGACAGGTCTAATACCTCTCCGTTATTCGTAGACTTAAGAATTCGTATGTTATTAGCCAATAAAGACCGTTGTGCCCCCCCCCCCCCCCCCTCCCCCTCATAATGCCAGTGCCCCTAAATCACCGAACCCAATCTATAACCCCGTAATCTTCGATATGTCGACGAGTCTCAAACGAAATCTAAATTAAATCGCAATATGCTTTCTTAAGAAGCTTATCTAAAAAGAAATCATGCTCACAACTTAATCGGTTCTCATATTTTGCCTCATCTGTTAATCGTATAGGTTTGCCGAGCCCGCGAGTCTTTGAAAAGAACGTGGAAAATTTAATTCCATATTTGCTTCTTATACAACTTGATTTGGGGGAGAGATTCCGCGTTTTGGACTTTGTTATCATTGTTGAAATGTAGGAATCCTAATACCCAAGTCACAGTTATCGTTTATTCATACAGAGTTGGCTCATGCAAGGGGAATACAGTTTACATATGCTTAAGACCGTCTGTACTAGTTTAGCTAGGAGGGATTCGACCACCCAGGGTGGTCACTAACAGGCGGCTATCTCATCAACTCAGCTCTCAATTGACATAAGAAATGGAGGATCATGGGGGACCAATGGTCACCGATTAGGCATTGTTTTTCTCTATAGAGGGAGCTAGTAGCTACAAGTAGTACAGTGGGGTCTTTAAATATTAGCTTGAGTTCTGGTAATGATAGCAAATAAAGTCTTGTTTGTTTTTCTTTTACTGGTTCAAACAATCAATCTTCTGCAGGATAAATAATTTAACATGAATTATAGCCATGTTTTCTCAACATTAGATTCCTCTCCCTGATTTGTCAAACTATTATAGTGATTGTTATTGTTTCGGTTTGTTTGTTATGGGGTTGGCAGGTGTGAATAATGATTATGTGGACCTCGAATATCTCAATACTGATGACATGAGGAAGTAGAGAAGAGAAGAAATGTTAGCAAAATGCAATTTAACATTTCGTTTTCAATATTTAAAGTATTGTTTGAAAGCCAATTGTATTATTTTTCTGCCGCCACAAGAAGGCACTAAACACTGATATGTTTAGAGCACATTTCCTTGTATGATTCTTTAGGACTCAAACAAAAATTGATTACTTCAGATTTTACTTGTGTTCCCCTGTTTACCGTATACAATACAGTCCTTCATGACAGTCCTTCTTCCGCAAATAACTGTATAATGTTTGATGAAATTTAGTATTTATGACAGTTTATCATTTCGTTTTAGAATATAACAACTGTTACATATATTTACTTATTTATGATTTACTGTCAGAAAAATGCTTATTGTATTTCATATTATATTGTTATCGAAAAGATGTATATTTATATGAATGCAGAAGAAAATTAAATCAAATCAAAATTCAAAAACCAAATAAAACACCAGTTTCATCTGTATTTCGCAATCAGTATCCTGTTTCATGACATATTTGATCAATTACAAGTTATTAAGCTCCTGTTATTGTTGCGTTTGATCGGTTTATGGCTGTTGATATTAATGACACGTCTCATTAAACAGTGTCCGTGTTTGCTCACTGTGTCAATAAACGTAAAAATAGATACAAAAGTATGTAAGCCATACAAAAAGATTTACGTTATATCATTTGTATATACTTTTTCCTTTCAAACGATGGAATTTCACTTTAAATGACGTAAGGCAATTTAGGAAATATATATATATATATCATATCGAATTTTCGTTAAAAAAGAAGCAGTGTGGCTGAAAATGGGCTAGGCGTAAACATTATACATATATATATATTTATAAACGAAGTTCGTAGCTCATTGTTAATTCGTAAGGATAATTTTCCTATAGTGTTAGTGTACTGCATGGAATAATAAAATCATTGGGCACACTTTACTCACGACGAAAAACATCCTAAAATCCCGCAATTTTAGGAGCGGTTCTAAATATTTGTGTCCATTCAACCATGGACCTACTACCCTATCAAACATTTTGAATGGGTAGGTCCAATAAAACAGATGCCTTTGCTTAGTACTGTGACACTCGCAGCCGGATCAGTTCACATTTTGCGATTATTGTTTGAGTATTTTGTTCAATCACAAATATTAGATATGCTGAATTAAAGAAAGATTTCCAGAGACTCCTGAATGAATTTGTAAAAGAAAGTGAGAGAATGGGACTAGAGACCAACTATACCAAGACAAAGTGCCTGGTGGTATCCAAGAAGAGCAGTCCAAAATGTAACTTGAAACTGAAAGAACAGATTATTCAACAAGTTTCCTTATTTAACTACCTCGGCACCATGATCACCGAGGATGCCAGATGTGAGACAGAGATCAAGAGAAGGATAGCTCTCGCTAAATCTGCATTTTCAATGTTAGGCAAAATTCGAACAAATCGAACAATGAGTATGAGGACCAGAATAGGAGTATTGGATTGTTACATCTACCCAGTACTTATGTATGGCAGTGAAACATGGACTTTAGCCTCTGATACTAAAAAGCGTTTGAAAAGTTGCGATATGTGGTTTTTAAGAAGAATGATGAAAATCCCCTGGACTGACAAAGTTAGTATTGAGGAAGTTCTTACACGAGCTGGAGTGCAAAGGAAAATAATACGTGAGATGTTGATTAGGCAGTTGAAGTTCATGGGTCACATTACACGTAAAGAAGGCCTAGATAATCTTGCTTTGACAGGGAAAATTGTGGGAAGAAGGAGTAGGGGAAGAAGAAGGTTACTTTGGATGGACAGTCTGCAGAAATTGTTGGAAGAGAGAGGAGTGAAAGAACTGGGAGTGGTACTAATACAGAAGGCTAGGAGCCGAGGGTTGTGGAACAGCATGATCGCCAAAGTCAAACGATATGGCACTTAGAGAGAGAGAGATTTTGTTTTTCTCAGACGAGTTCAAAATGCCTTCATAAACCATTTAGAAAACTTCCAACAATCCCAGCTGCTGATTCATTCATCTACTACTACTACTACTAGTGAAAATAATAATGATAATGATAATGATAAATATACACGTCACCAACATCATCATCATCATCATCATAATAATAACAATTATGGCGCTTTATACAGGCGTTTATAAGCACGCAGGTGGTACGGCTAACTATATAATTATTCATCATCATCATCATCATCATCATCATCATCATCAACAACACCACCATCATCATCAACAACACCATCATCATCATGAATTCAACTCTACTACAAAACAGTTCTGGTATGTTAGGGTATAAATGTCTTAAAGAGCCCTTTTTAGCTTACCCTGTGTAGCCTCTAAGATATTGAATCCTCTCCCGAAGCTTCGGGTCTGCTAAAGGCCCCAATTCGACGGATTGGAGAAATCAAACGATCAAACGATCAGACGATCACTTCACTTAAAGTCCATAGACTGTTAGTACGGGACGCATGACCTTATAACAAGAAAATACCATAACCTAGTTTTCTTGTCTTTGTTTTCCAAATTAATAATAACGAAGTTTCTCGAAATCCCATACGCGCAAGTGGGCTATTTCATACTTCACGTGTGATGTATATCCTGAAAATTATATTTCTGTTCGTTCGCTCTGATGCCTATATACATAAATATGACTACACCCTTTCGTGCAAAGTGATCTATTCACCGTCCCACAATTCATCTCTACGCTCTATTGGTTTCAGGACTATATATCTCGCTTTTTCCCAAATTATGGAATGCCCCATTATAGTTGAACCAGGACATTACGCAGCAGACAAGAAATTTTTGGAATATGTTTTTCGTGAAATTTGTCAAAGTCATGATTCACAAGGGATATGTCGACCTGTGCCAAGGGGAAGGGGGGGCTAAGTGGGTAAGCTATAAAAAAAGGGCTATTTAATGATATTTATACCATAATATACCAGAACAATTTTGATGTAGAGGTTAGTTCATGATGAGTTGAGTTGAGTTTATTGGTTTCACATCTCACCTGCAGATATAATACAGATAACAAAATATACATAAAAGATATATTGTTTCATAATTCAAAAAATGATTATAGTAATTTATTGACAAGGTAATCAGACTACAAAGTTACATGTCATCACATTTGTTTGACAACTAATATCATTTAAAGGAAACCCAGACAAAAGTACGAACTGTGAAATGTGCAGGAACCTATAGAAAAGCAGAGCTTATAAAGAATAGGTTCCTGGGAGACTTGAAAAAATGACAGGGACAGAAAATGTTAACTGTAGAGAGATGTACACAATTAAAATTAAGTCGGTAGTAATTTGACAAATAATTGTTTGCGAGTTCAATAAAATACAATACAGAAAAAACGGAGAAAAGAAATACACTAAAACGAAGACGAGTAACGAGCCAATAAATAGCAGAGTATTCATTTAATTCCACCACATGTTTGCACCACCTGAACGTTTACAAAAACCGAACACTAGAAGTCATGAATTATTCATTCCTTTCCTGTTAAAATGATGATGATGATATGGTGGTCCTACACTCAAACCGGCAATCCTTGATCAGGTACACTAAGAAAAGTTCTTTTTTTTCCTTCTCTCTTCCATCCTTCCTTTAATTCTTTTTTCTTTACTTCTCCCTTTTCCCCTCTATCCCACTCTATTTCTGTCCCGTTCCTCTCTCTCTCTCTCTCTCTCTCTCTACCCCTCCCCTCTCTCCCTCCCCTTTCTCTATCCCTCATTTGCTCTGCCCTTTGTCATTCTTTTAAACTCACTGCATGACTTCTAGGTGAACACAAATACCACATATACAATAAAATCCCACGCAAAAGTAACATTTCTTTACATAATATTACTTTTTTATTGTTAGTTTTACTGTCTTCGTTTCCACGGCGTTCTCTCACAAAATGTGTTAGAAAAAAAAACCTTTAGAATTCGTACTGATAACACAAATTCATGGACTTCGATCGATAATCTGGGTTTGAAAAACCATGTCAGAAAGCAATCAATCATCTGTTTTCGAACCCCCCTTAACAATAGCCTGTATTATTACTTTACATTTTCATCAATTGTATCCACGCTTGACAAAATCAAAATAACAAGAATACATAAAAGCCAATCAATATTTTGTGTGTAACTTCAGATTTGACACCTTGGGTTTCTCACAAAAGCCCAATTAAAGTGGTCAATATTATAAATAGATGTACAATAAAATCTGTTAACTTCACTGATCTGCTACAAAGTAGGCGATCAAATGCTCACTTTGTTTTTTTAATTTTAAACTGATTTGTTATAAGTTATACTTTATACTTTTTCTGATCATCGCAAAAACAACCACAGGACAAACTAGTAAACCTTGTCCTTATTTCAAAGTGAAGTTTCAAATAATATTATAAGTACATGGCCTATTATTCTTATGTTTGGTGAGAAAATAATATTGTACTTTGATGAAAAATATGTTGTATTTTCGTTCATTTAACTAAATTCTTTAAATTGACTGTGCAAACATTTAAAAGATATGCGGATACTCACTATATTATTTGATTATGCCCCTTTGCAACGCAGCGCCCCCTCCCCGCCAGCGCTCTCTCTCTCTCTCTCTCTCTCTCACTCTCTCCTTATTGAATACATCACTATCTCCCCCATCCACATCCCCGTTCTCTTCCAATAATATATTTCCCTTCCTTCCCCATTATTAGTATATATGCCTACCCTCCATCCAAATTCTGTTCTTTCCTCTTTATTTTCTGCTCCTAATATACCAACGAAATTTGTCGCCCGGGGGCAGGGAGCACACCCCGTCATGATAATAGACAATGACTCACGCATGTCATTCTATTGATATTTTATAGTTATCTGTGTTAACCGGTTGACTACTGAATTGTCTTTTCGCCATAGACGTAATATAATGAGTACCCGGTTAGAGTAGGCAATGGGTTAAAGCTCAATCACTACATAATTGGCGCTGGAAGGTTATGACATAAAATGATGTAACATACATGTACATTTCATAGATTTATGTCATGCGGTAATATAATAAGATAGGAATGATGCAAATGCGAGTTTTAGCTGGAAACTATTAAAATCAGGGGACTCGATGCTTCTTCAAGGCGTTGAGGGAGGGGCAAACGCAATAAGCAAGGTAAAGCTTATAAGAGGTTTTAAAAAAGTGCGTATTTTTGGGCGGAAGGCAACTGCCCCTTGAGCCCCCTCCATCGAATACTTTGGATAAAACATGAACCGATATAAATGTTTATGTACTGTATGTTCTCAATCTGTTGAAGATGTTGATTTGTAGTTTCGAATGTGCATGGATTTCTTTCCTGCCTCCAAAAATCAACGCAAAATGCCGATTACCTATTAAAACGAAATGAAGTGTTGAAAATCTAAATATGATACTTGTAATCGTTCTTTAGCTAAATAGTAAAAATGCTTCGTTTAATTCGTAAACAAATCTAAATGGGTTAATTCATGAGTATGCAAAATTCATGAATTGATTCACTTTCCACAAAAATAGAAGTACCCAAATGTATATATGAGTAAAAGGTATCCAGCTATAATTCACTTGTGACTATCTTGTTTCTCTTGATGACTGTTTAATGTGTAAATAAAAAATAACGGTCATACAAACTTTAAGCCTCAATATATAAATAATTAAACGGAGTGAGCTACACAAAAACTTCGGAGCATTTCTAGGCATGGCAGCTTCAGGATTTAGTTTTTTTTTCATAAGGGGGGAAATATCTCAAAACTGACTTCTCTCTGATTTGTTTTTCTTGCCGTAGAGATGACGAACCCTATGCCTGATATCAAAACATCCATGAATCCACATAATGTAGAAGACGAAGACTAGAAGGGCTTGTCACCCTGTTCCGTTCTTAATTATATGATAGCGATGCTATAATATTAACATTCTTAGGTATTTTGAAGCAGTTTAAGAATTAATCGTGGCAGGTACTCATACTGCAATAAAATAATAAGAAAGGAAAAAAACGAAA
This sequence comes from Strongylocentrotus droebachiensis, assembly GCA_035222895.1. NCBI lineage: Eukaryota > Metazoa > Echinodermata > Echinoidea > Camarodonta > Strongylocentrotidae > Strongylocentrotus > Strongylocentrotus droebachiensis. The sequence continues at coordinate 254,958 of JAVYIG010001364.1, forward strand.
AATAAACAAGAAAACTACTACGTGTGATGACGCACTTAGGCAGCGATTTTAAACTCGATATTTTTTTTTCAGATTAAGTCAATGAATTTCTTTTTACAAACAATCTCTATTTTTGAGTAGAGGCGGGTCGGTGCTACACATACGACTGAGATGGCGGTCTTCACTCAGGTCCCAAAGGAACTATTTAGCTGACTGTTTTAATAACGTCAATCGTTTAGTTTTGGAATTCTTCGACATTAGATAGCTTGTTGTACAGATGGCACTGAAATAAAAAATATATATACTACTACTATTTGCAAAGCCATTCAGTTAAATCGTTTGTATTGATGTTATTGTCGGAATTTTGTGGTGGATATATTGTTATTTCAACTGTTCAATTGTTGTTGTGTGTCATTTGAGTCGTAATCGGGATGATGTCAATCAAATGGCGCATTCTGAAAGCATAACATAATTGTATTTATATTTGTTTTTAAACATTGACAAAACAATGCAGAAGGCATGAAACGACTTCCACCAAACTTAATCTCGCAGTGTTACGCCCTCTACAGTGTCATCAAAATGTACTTTTTTGCATTTTCACATCCACCTACCCTTACGCACACACATCTATTAACACGACGAACACCCTATCCTGCCCACACACTCAATAAATGGAATGCTTAGTTTCACGAGTAACTCCCAATCACTCTTCTAAAATTGGACATTCGAACGTGAGGTAACTGTTTTTTAAACACTTTGACCATTCCATGACTGCTGTATATCGGATTATGACTTTCACATTCATCACTCGATCAGGGGTAAACGAGAGAACAAAATGATCATCTTGTTAAATCCTAAAATTTACTGTATGAAAGTGATATTCTAATTGTAATAATATATATATATATATATATATCTGTAAAGCGCTTTGAGAGTTCGGTCCTGAAAAGCGCTATATAAGAACTAGCTATTATCATCATTATTATTGTTCTGTTGGTAGCGAAAATTGTGTTGTATGACCAATAGATAGGAATTTGACAAGGCCTTCATATTTCAGCAATGTTTAGCAAGGTCCTGTATTTTCAGGGAGGCGACGACGGTAGATTGTTTTTGTAACATAATCATGAATTTTAGTGATATCTAGAGTGTCTACATTGTGGCTACTTTCAACGTACCAACAGGGGCGTCGCCAAAGGGGGGGGTGTGGGGGGGGTGCGACACCCCCCCCCACCTGTCAGGATATTGTCGGTAAAATTGCGCTGCCGTCGGGAAAAAAAGAAAAGGGGGAGGGAAAAAAGAGAGGGAAAAAAAGAGAGGAAAAAAAAGAGAGGGAAAAAAAGAGAGGGAAAAAAAGAGAGGGAAAAAAAGAGAAGGAAAAGAGAGAGGGAAAGGGAAAGAAAAGAAAAAAAGAAAAGGAAAAGAAAAGAAAGAAAGGAAAAGAAAGGAAAGAAAAGAGAAGAAAGAAAGAGAAAAAAGAAAAAGAGGGAGGAGAGGAAAGAAAGGAAAAGAAAGAAAAGGAAAAAAGAAGAAAAAAGAGTGAAAGGTAAACAAAAGAAACGGGGGATGAAAGAGAGGAGAGAGAGGGGAGGTAAGAGTCTGAGAGAGGAAAAGTGGGAGTAAAAGAGAGAAGGGGGTTTTGGGATGGAGTAGTCTCGTCGAGGGAGCAAGAAAGACACGGGTAAATATGTTGCTGTGTCGGGTCAGCTGTGTCGGTATTCTTGCTCGATCCTCATGTACTATATCAATGAAGAAGTTTGTCGGTGAGATGTATATTGTCGGTCGGCCGACAACTTTTTTTCCCTACGAACTGTGACTTCTTATCCGCTGTGACGACTTCGAGAGTGACTACAACTACAATACTTGTATAATATCCTATAATATCAGGTAAAGAAATCAGAGGTTTAAGATTTTCGGGGAATCTAAATTCAAACAAGGTTTAAGAGTCAACAACGGTACGACGAATCGTCTTCATTTCTTTATATTGTGATGAAACGCCAAAAATTCCGCGCTTCGCGCGGAAGGGAAAACTTCATTTAGACGAGTCGAGAACGGTACAACGAATGGTCTTCTTTCTCTAATAATTTAAGGAAACGTCAAAGCTTCCGCGCTTCGCGCGAGAGTGGGAAACTGAATTCAAACAAATAGGGCTTATTAAAAGTCGAAAACGGTACAACGAATCGTGTTCTTGCTCTAATAATTTGAGGAAACGTCAAAGCTTTCGCGCTTCGCGCGAGAGGGGTAAACTGAATTCAGATGAATAGGGCTTAATAAGATTCGAAAACGGTAGGGAATCGTCTCCCTTTATCTATATTGTGATGAAACGCCAAAAATTCTGCGCTTCTCGCGGAAGGGAAAAACTTCATTTAGACGAGTCGAAAACGGTACGACGAATCGTCTTCTTTCTCTAATAATTTAAGGAAACGTCAAAGCTTCCGCGCTTCGCGCAAGAAGGGGAAACTGAATTCAGACAAAATTAATAGGGTTTATTTAGAGTCGAAAACGGTACAACGAATCGTGTTCTTTCTCTAATAATTTGAGGAAACGTCAAAGCTTTCGCGCTTCGCGCGAGAGGGGTAAACTGAATTCAGATGAATAGGGCTTAATAAGATTCGAAAACGGTACGAGGAGTCGTCTCCCTTTATCTATATTGTGATGAAACGCCAAAAATTCTGCGCTTCTCGCGGAAGGGAAAAACTTCATTTAGACGAGTCGAGAACGGTACGACGAATCGTCTTCTTTCTCTAATAATTTATGAGACGTCAAAACTTTCGCGCTTGGCGCGGGAGGGGGAGAAACTGAATTCAGACAAGGATTAAGAGTCGAGAACAGTACACCGAATCGTCTGCTTTTTCTCATAATTTAATGAAATGTCAAAAGGGGGGGGGAACTGAATTCAGAAAAGGATAAACAGTCGAGAACGGTACAGCAAATCGTCTTCTTTTTTATAATAATTTAATGAAACGTCAAAGCTTTCGCGCTTCGCGCGGGATGGGGGGGGGGGGGACTTCATTCAGCTAAGGATTACCAGTCGAAAACGGTACAATTAATCGTCTTCTTTTCCTAATAATTTAAGGAAACGTCTAAGCTTCCGCGCTTCGCGCGGGAGGCCCATCATCCACACACCCCTAATGAGCGCGCTTTTAAGTGTTTCTCTTACTCACTAACGCCCCGCCAGCATTAAAATATTATCTATGATGCTGACTAAATTGAAGAAATAATTCGTATATTTATGTCGTCGAGGAAAATGACCATTTTGCGCATATGCAAGTACTATAGATAGTCCATAGGAAAAACAATTTAGCCTTCGGCCCCAGGTTTATAGGGTTGAATTTGTAGATATTGGACATTTAATTTTGTCGGTAATTGGTAGCTAGTTTTGTCGGTAATCGTTGGCCTCTACACCCCCCCCCCCCCCCCCATTGAAAAAGGTCTAGCGACGCCCCTGCGTACCAACCGGCTTTGCAACGTTAATAACTCGTTATTTAAAATGTGCTTTGATATCCTTTAACACCAAACAAGAAGTGCAGTAGTAAATATTGCACTTTACAAATTTGAATGGAATTAATCACCAGCGATTTAATAAATGACAACGGTTAATTTCTTTTATTCTTTTCCTTTTTCTCATTCAAAGCACTTGTAGGGAACAAAGTTTGAACAGAGGGAATTCTGATATTATTAGGAGATTGAGACCCCTTTTTATTAAATCATTTATCCATACTTTATTTCTTTATTTCTTTATTAGGTTATTTAATTATTTATTTATTCAATTATTTCACGGTAATTTTTTCATTTGTCTATCATTCTATACATATATCTTTTTACGCATCCATTTATTTATTTATTTATTCATTCATTTGATTACTTATTTATTTATTTGTAAATCTATCTATTGTAACGTGAAGCCTTACTTTTCATGCTGACAACCGGTGTCCAGATTTGTTTTTATTGGTGTAAAGTTGTGGAATGTACATCATATTACTTCCTTCTGGGCAAAGCCAGGTCCATATACAAGATGGTGTGGTCCTGGAGTGGTTCTGCAGGTAAACTCAAATGATTTGGTGAAATTGAACCTGTTTACATGGTTTACGAATGACTTTGGTAACTCATCTATTCAAACCGTGTCCGAAAATGTTAAAAAATGAAAATCGTCACGTTGTAAATCGGGTGGTGAAACTAAAATCATTCTTCCTAGGGATAACCATTTCTACATCCGACGAAACTTCCCAAACCGAGGATTGGCTGTTATGATGGCATGTGAATTATAACTGATACAATTGAAACGTAATTAAACAGTTCATACTCTGCAGCTTTCAAATGGGTCCGTTATGGAAGCTTGCTTACCGCATTTAAGGCTTGGATATGATTTTAATTGCGGTACATTTGTGAGTGATTAATTTTCAATCAATCGCTCGCTGGATCGTGATTTAAATAATCCGTTTAAACCCTACTTGATTAGCTTTTCTACATCAGATGTTCATTATCTAAGGCTTGTACGACCAACATGAGCAGTGACGTAGAGTAATTCTTGCAATTGGGAAGGTTAATGTGAAGGTTTGTATAATATACAACTTGTGAAATATATGAAGGAACTGAAATAATCTACAGAGGTTAAATCAATACTTCAGCCACTTTGCCAAAGCGACTCCAAAACCGATTTCAATGCGAACGATTCTGGTCCATTATGGTTATATCCATTTCATGTTTGATCTGTTGTCATCCTGGCGTCGGTCTCCGTTTTGTGACAGGGTATCACAGCTCGTGCAAAGTTGGTTTCCAAAAGATCGATTTTCTTTCTTTCATTGAGGATTTCAAGCATTCCGCGTATTTTTGTGCCTTGTGCATGCTCGATTTGTGAACTACAAAATAACATAAATTAAGCGTAGATAGGATTTGAGGTATACTTGTATGAAATAATAATTATTGCTCTCGACAATCCGCACGGGGTGTCGAACTATAATCCTGTATATTCTCTCCGACCTCTTTACAAAGCATTAACTCCATTAGAAGTATTGAACCGCAATCGTTCATATTCAGATTCAGATAATTAACATTTTTCATTCGTCATGAATCTGCCCTAATATTCAGATGGTTTTGATAGAAGCAAACATTTTAAAGAAGCAGTTCAGCAAAAGTTTGAGCAAAATCCAGTTATAAATTATGAAAACTACCAACTCTGTGAGGAATATTGCGAGCTCCCCTCCAATCTGCTACTAACATTTTCTCTAAAGAAATGTTTGTTCATTCACGCACCCGAGATATATTCCCTGCAAATACGTTTTTTAATGAAACTCCTCTTGAAAATATTCTTCCTATATCAACGACTAAGGGGGGGGATATGAAATCGTCAGTATAGAGAGAATAAGAGAGGACCACGTAAGAAATGTCACAGATGTGCCTATTTTTGGTTGATTGATTTACAAGTTCAAACATTCATAACTTTCTAAAATTCAATGATACAAAAGATCAATCTTAGAGTCTTCGGTCTTCGGCTTTGGAAGGTCTTTTTTTTTGTAAACATCGTACTTAAGAGTAAGTACGTCATAAATCTTTGAAAAATAAGCTAAATAATCTTCACACCAAGAGCTCACTTTTCTGCGACCCGATAATGCGGCCTGGATTTTCTCGTCAAGGAAAAACGTAGCAGTCCTTCGTTGACCATCTAATGATGTCTACCATTAATATTTTATTCGATAATAATGCAACGTATAGAGTATCTCTGAAACAGCTAAATGACGAGGGGGAAAGCTCTGATCGCCAGAGTATTCTCAAAGGAGGATCTATGCTATCATCATATCTATCCATCATCAATCATGCCGCAGTCACACTGCTCAACTGACTCCACTCTGGTTTAAAAAACGTCCGATTCGTGGTCATCCGAGGTGAAACCCACATCTCGTTAGTGTGATTTGGGTTACAATACGCTACTTTATAGGACATTTTAAGTGTTACGCTGTTGGATTGGGAATAAGGTTTAATGGAATTAAATATATAATTTCATGACAGTAGGAAATAATGTGAATTATGCAATGATCAACGACTGTGGGTCGTTCTGGGCACACGAATTTGATACGAAAGGAATTATAACTAAGTCCTTGTTATTTAACGTTTGAAGAACAGGAAGATGGGATTGATCATTCGGTACATGTGACATTGTTTTCAAGAAAAAAGATTCCCCAATAGGAAGGCATTTGTGCTTGTTCTTTTTTTTTCTTTTAGCAAGAGCGGGTATAGACGGAGATACTCCCACTTACCCGAATTTTATATCTGAGCAACATTTATTATTAAGGTTGGCAGCTGTGTTGTTAGTCTGTATTCGTTGCTTTTGAAGAAAAACAAATCAAAATACTTCAGACGGACACTTTGTCACGGCTCTCAAATATTGAATACCACCTTAATAATAGGAGGTATATTGAGTTAGTGTTTATGTTTATCGTGAAGACGGGCCCCGGGCTTTAGAATTCCTCGTTTCGTGTATACGAGAATTAGATAATTAACATAATTTCCCATTAATTTCATCATGTCTGGAGGATGCCATTCATAACGTGGGGGGTACCGAATTGTGATTATAGAAGCGTAGAAATTCGCCCTCTTCAAACATCACTGAAAGTAACTGTGAGTAAAGTAAAGAGAAAGGGATATCTTGTTCGACGGGAGACAGACCCTTAGGGAATGAGTCAACGGAGCCTACCCCCCCCCCCGCCCCCTCCCCTGAGTTTAAAGAAAAAATAACCACACTATTTTGACGTTTGAGAAGTCATGTAATGTAATTTGCTTGAGATATATTTCATTAGCTGAAAAAGTGTTTTCAATTGATGTAAAGCAAGACACTTCATTTTCATCAGGAGAGACTTTTTCAAAGATTGAATTATATCCTATTGTACTAGCACTTTCGGCTAATGATAAAATTATTTAAAAATAGGCCTAGTATTGTGAATAATAATAAAAACATTTTTTTATTTGGGGGGTGTTGTTGTTATTTCTGTTTTATTTCTCGGACGAGTAGAAGACGAGACGCGGAAGCTTAGTTTTGCCGGAGGTTAAATTTCATATTTAATGAATCCCTGCTGGAAAGAACACACTCATTCACACTCATTCACAGTGTGAACTCACAGTTCACACTGTGAATAAGTGTGAATGAGTGTGTTCTTTCCTTTTCTGGTTATCCACACTGTGAACCACAGTGTGAAACGAATCGACCACAATGTGAAAACGCCCCAATTTAACATTGTGGAGCACACTGTGATTCACACTGTGAATGAGTGTGAATGAATGTGTTCATTCCTTTTCTGGTTATCCACACTGTGAACCACAGTGTGAAACAAATCGACCACAATGTGAAAACGCCCCAATTTAACATTGTGGAGCACACTGTGATTCACACTGTGAATGAGTGTGAATGAGTGTGTTCATTCCAGCAGGGATACTTCTATTTTCAGTGAAATGAACACTTTATAGAAAAGACATTAAGTGCATGAAATTTAATTTCCATACCCGAACATCATCTATCAATGTTCGGTTCATGTTCACATCATTTTGGGCAGAAATTTTAGTTTGCCCAATTTTTGGCAAAAAAAAGAGAAAGAAACGCTCATCGCATAATGACCCGCCTGAGCAATACATCAGGCATGGGTGAGCGAATCGTTTGACGCTTATTAGCGGAACGAGAATTCGGACTCGAAAATATAATAACCCCTTCATATTAAAGAGAGAGCCTGACTAGACAGTTGATCAGAGGATGTCCTGCGGGGGACAAGCTATTGACTTTTGGTTGGTCAAGATAGCTCAGTCCGCGGACTCACTGGCGGTATTTGGTTCCATTCGTCGGTCAGCAGAGCAAGACTTACATGTATGACCTTAGTAACATGATTTGAAGATCAACGGCTACTCGCATCGTTCACTTTAAGTTTACTCATTGGATCTGGCAACCAGCATTTAACATTGTTACCCATTCATTTGGCAGTAATTGCTCAGGATTGTACTTGCAGGGAGATGTGAGGTTTGACTTTCTCTGGTGGTTGTTTAAATTGGAGGAGAACTGTGATTGGGGATTGTCAATGTTACTACCGGCTTTCACTGTCAGCGTTCAACGATTACAAATATTTCCCCCTTTTTTTGTACAAAGTGGAATGTCTGAAGCGACTCTTCGGCTCTCTTTCTGACACTGTAATTTGAGGTAAGCGTGCATAATAATTATTTTCATTGATAACAAGTTTTTTTCCTTTGCCTACTTCCATTGAATCTGCTTTATTTATGAAATCACGATATGGAATAAAACAATACCTAGGCTAATCGGTTGTTTGGATTCTATGTATAGATATGCTAACAAACTTGACAAATGGGAATTCGACATTTCTAGCTTTATTGTTGTTTAATGAATAAGAAATCAGCATTTCCAGAATACCTAAATCACAGCAATAAAAAAATTGTTTTTCCTTCTGGCCATTCGACATAAATGGCATTTATAAATTTTACAATTTCCGCTTTTGAAAAGAAGAATATTGCCCTAGGCAACTTTTTGTACCATTCAATAGCCTTTGGTAGTTATGACCATGACATCCATTTTGAGAGAGTTGCATTATTATGGTATTCGAGTTATTCCTTCAATGTTTTCAAGAATCGTTGAGTAATTGGAAACAATTTGTAATTTGAAATCTACTACCCGGCATGTTTCTGTTTGAGAGAGTTGCATTATCATGGTATTCGAGGTATTCCTTTAATGTTTTCAAGAATCGTTCGAGTACTGAATTGGAAACAGTTGGTAATTTGAAATCTACCACCCGGCATGTTTCTGTTGGCGTGCCACAATGTTTAATTGTAGGTGCTTTATTTTCTTATATATCAATCATTTTCAATACGTCATTTTACCCATTAATTTTTGCCGACAGTACCAACCGCTTTAAACTGGACAACATATTTGACATTGATATCCAAGATTAAGAGAATGGTTTGCATTAAGTAAGCTAATGGTATTACTTCAATTAGGACAAATTATATACTATTCAGAACTAGAAATAAATGTAATATTTTTACCATCTAAGATATATTTAAACTTCAAATAAAGGTGCTGCGAGAAGTATTTTGGCATTAAATTTGGTGAAAACCAAAAAGATATCAGGAAACCGCTATTTTGTCATTTCCGATGTGGAAATAGGATTGTAAACAATTCTTTTTCTTCCTCGCTCACTTTACTCCCTCGCAACCTTAAGAAACAGGATGATTATTGGCAGTGAAGTGCCTTACTACCGCAATATATGGGCAACGAGGTACCGGAATATCCTTTATCTCGCAACATTTAACTTAATTCTTGGCAACGAAATGCCCGAATACGCTCATATTCTCGGATCTAGGTGAACAAATTTATCAGTTTGTTTTCACTTATATTCAGTGGTTATGTGTCTGCATACAATATTATCTTATCTAGTGTGTTCATTACAACAACAACAAAGGTACCTTACAAAGTTGTTGTTTTGGGGAGCTCACTCGCTTCGCTCGCTCACAAAGTTCAGAAACCAATGTGCCCGTACATTTGTACATGGCACTCGAAATTGTTGCCATCTTTAATTCAGGGACTTCATTCCAACTGTTAACTTCTTTCTCGGACGCACTATTTAATATGCTCATATTCTTGTATCTATAGGTGAACGAATTTATCAGTTTTGTTTTCACGTATATTCGGTGGTGATTTGTGTGCATAAATTATTATTTTATATAGTGTGTTCATTACAATAACAACAACAAAAGTACCTTACAAAATGGTTATTTTGGGGAGCTCACTCACTTCGCTCGCTCACAAAGCTTAGAAACCAATGTGCCCGTACATTTGTACATGGCACTCGAAATTGTTGCCATCTTTAATTCTGGGACTTCATTCCAACTGTTAACTTCTTTCTCGGACGCACTATTTACTATCCCCCTCCCCCCCCTCCCGCTCATCGAACTTCTCAAAACAAGTATAACCAGCATGATATGTGTAGAAGAAGATGTGCATGTTTTATTCGTAAAAAGTTTTCATACCTACTGGTGTGAAAAAAAGAAAACAATTATAGTAAAGAAAATGTAATTGTAATACCTCAGTCACACCGCGTAACGAACTCCACACTAACTCCCAACCGACCGAATCTTACCCTCTTGGCATAATGGAATTCTTACTTCGGTCTGTTGCCGGTCTTGCTGGCGTGACTGGTGAATAAGAGTGATCTGCAGCTCGTAGATCTGATTGGATGTTTACACACAAATCAATTATTGCCGGAAGGGTTGCAAAGCACTCAGTTAAAATGGGGGTTGTAGACTTCCATAAACAAATGAATCAAGAAGTGAAAAATAATGGGCGATTCATCACGGAGGATGAGAAAGAAGTGAAACAAAGAAATCAATAGTGCTTAATTAGGATAAATAGTAATGGTAAAGATTTCTATAAAATACCCCTCCCCTTTGGTCTCTCTTCCTATCTCTCCTCCGCCACCTTCCAAAATATTCCTTCTCCCCGCATTGGCCTCCTCGATTATTTACTATAACTGAACAATGCATGAAGTGGTGGGAAGAATACCCCTCTGCTTTCTATTTTTCCTTCTTTCTCTTCCTCCCTTTCTCCTCTTTTATGTGACCAAGTAATCATTGAATCTCTGTAATTACAGAAGTATTATAAACCATTCCCCCCCCTCTCTCTCTCTCTCTCTCTCAGTTTATCCTCTCTTTGGGTTATAGTTAGTAGAGATAAATATATCATTGTTCTCTCCTTCATGCATGAACGCCATGGTTCATGTGAGAACATTTGTCATTCCTGTTGCCATTGTTCTGCTGATCATAGAGAGAGTATGCTCCTCGACCTTAAATGGAGCACGTTCTTAAGTCGTCGATCATCATGTTATTATTGTGTATTCTGCTATTCAACTCGCTATAAACCACATTCAACACAAATATACTATGGTACATGAATTTATGAAAAATATACACCCATCACCCTCTTCTCTCTCTCTCTCTCTCTCTCTCTCTCTCTCTCTCTCTCTCTCTCTATATATATATATATATATATATATCTTCCTCCTCCACCTACTTCTCCTCCTTACCACCCCCTGCAGCTCATCCTCCTACTCCACTACCACCTCCAGACCTCATCCTCCTCCTCCTCCTCTTCCTCCCACTCCTCCTCCTCCTCCTCCTCCTCCTCCTCCTCCTCTTCCTCCTCCTCCTTCTCCTCCTCCTCCTCCTCCTCCTCATACTCCTCCTCATCCCCCTCCTCTTCCTCCTCCTCCTTCTCCTCCTCCTCCCCCTCCTCCTCCTCCTCCTCCTCCTCATCCCCCTCCTTCTTTGAAATAGTGTACACAAAAATACCAATTAACAAAACAACAGCCCCGCAAACAGTCAACGTCTTTATTTCATAAAATTCCACTACATTATTGCTATCGTTACTCGCTGTACTTTCGAATCATAGACGAATTAAGGTGATACAAATCAACCCAGTTTGGAACTGCCTTCCTCCACGCATCAAATCTGCCGCTTATGGCAAAATCTGTCAATTTATTCCAAATTTTAATCTTGCACGTGGATGCACGAGGGATTACCCTTTCACATATCCTAGCCATGGTGTTTCGAGATTTACCGTCAGGGCATCTTGTTAATTAATTAAAGGGGAATTCCACCCTGATATTAAGTTGGTTTTAATGAAATCAGAAAAATAAAAGGAACATGTCAGTGAATTCCGATAACATACTTTAGGCAATTTATGAGTTTTTAATTTGCGATCAATCGAACACAAATTGGCTAAACGTGACGTACCTTGCGAGGTCCTCTTTAATCTGTTTGTTGTACAGAGTATTTCAAAAACTTGAATTTTCTTAGTTATTAATGATGGAACCGATTTCTTTCGCACAGGGGTTGTTTAGAAAATCATTCGTAATAATTATATTTAGGATGCATACATTTAAATTATTTAAATTTTAACTTAGGAAAATATGGAAATTTCTGATAATTTTATTACAGAGCAATAACAGGGGATTTCGCAAGATACGTCATAGATTTGCCAATTTGTGTTTGAAAGATGGCAACTTCAAATATTCTTAACTTTCTTACTTTTAATCTGATTTTTCTCAAATTCTTCACCGACCTGTTCAACTCTTTAAAACCAACTTGATATCAGGTTGGAATTTTCCTTTAATGATCTGACCAGAGGAGCCATGCCCGTATCACACTGCCAAAAAACGACTCTAAAACGGTCGGTTATCCACAAATCATGACCATTCCGGGTCTGGAATAGTACGGTCTTTTATCGGTCTTGTCGATTTGACTGCTGCATTATCCTGTTCACTTACGGTGAAAGCAGAAATCACCTAGATCCCGTAGTTAATGGCTGAACAAGTTAATACATAGGAAATGATTTGTTGTAGATATTGTCTTTAAAACTTTTTAAAAATTGTAATAATAAGATGATAAGAATGAGATTTTTGTTTGTATCCGAAATTTGCCTGTGGTAACAAGTGCAAATCAAGCGCAATGCCTACATGACGCTAATTAAATTTGCTTTTTCGGAGAGCGTCATTTGTATCGTCAGGCAGAAATGCGAAAATG